>JAFEMH010007475.1:0-88367 GCA_022495995.1 Adenophora triphylla var. japonica | reverse complement strand
CACGCAGCACTCATACATTTCGAATGAGATGGAAAAGCAAGAGAAAAACAGGATTCTAGAGAGAGAAAGTATACACATAGTGGAGGTGGGAGTAGTGGTGGAAACACAAATAATGATCAAAGTAGAACATAGAAAAGAATTTCACAAGGTAAATGAATAAAGAACCCATTCCCTCTCACCTTTTTCCTCCCTTCAATGGAAAGCTTTCTCTTTGAATGAATATATGAATATGAATTGGGACCATTCCCAATTCCATCCTCCCGACTTCATCAGCAAAATTGACTAAAACCCCTCTCTTCTCTCTAACTTTGCAGCTCTATTCTCCCTCTCTCTCTCTCTCTCTCTCTCTCTCTCTCTCTCTCTCTCTCTCTCCAGCTTTTTACAGTCTTTAATGGCTGCCATACACCTAATTTCAAGAATTTAATAAGTGGGTTGGTGTTTGATTCATCTGGGTGTCTCTCTTTTTGGTCGGTTATGGAAGATTAAACCCACCTTACTTCTTTATCTTTCTTCCCATTGGGCCTTGTCTTTTAGAATGCATAGAATATCTGCAAGTGCAATCTGACTGGGGAGATTTGATCAATCTGGCAACAAAAAAGCTTGGTTCTTTTTCACATCCCACACAGAGGTAAAGTCTTGCAGAATTTTGATCAGAATTTGTTCCTGCCGTGTGATGATCAGATAGCTCTGTGTTGTACAAAATTCTTGCCTTGGGATTTGTGTTTGCATAAAAAGATTGAAACTTTGAGATACTCTAGAAGGATTTAGCTCCAATTTGGGTATATATATTTTTTTTTCTTGGAATTCAGAAAAAAAGATTGAAATTTTAAGGGTTTCCAGTTTTGAAGAAAGTTTGGTTCATAGGGTTTCACAGAAAAAGATTTGGTCAAGGTTGATTTGAGTTTATATATCTGGGATTGTGTTCAAGCTTCATGCCTTTGAGGGTTTGGATTGAGTGCCTTGTTTTCAAGGGTTTTAGCAGCCTTCAGTAGTCTTGATTGATTGGCTTCTCAAGTTTGATCAACACTAAGCAATGGGCAGGATCATAATTCTGATTAGAGTTTATCGATTTGAAGGGACGATCGAGAATTGATTGGACTGTAATTACGAGTTTTTAGCTACCAAATTTGAATCAGTGATTGAGAGGCTTATTAGGGCGGAAAAGAGGAAAAGGGGAAAGCATTGATCCCTTTGCTTGCCTCTCAAAGCCACAGTTGCTTGAACTTTAAACTGTTGAGAAAGCTTGAGGACTCAAAATTGGAATTTTCTTTGATTGCTTGAAGATATATCTCAGGTGTACGGTTCTTCTTCGTTTCGGGCCTTTGTGGATTTCGGGTATACTTCCTATTTCCTTTTGCTGTATTTTTCTTCTAATTTTTGTTCAAAGATTGAACTAAGGAAACTCTAGTCATGAACATTACATTTGTATTTTGTCAGTAAAACTAGCTTGCTTTTTGGTTCGGTATTTCAGATCTGGTAAGCCTACAAAGTAGTTCTGCAATAGAATTTAGTTCATCGTTAAAATCTATAATCTCTATTTGAAGAAATCACTTAGATCTTTTAGTATGTGTAGGTTTATGGAACCGGCCGAATATGTATCTGTCAGAATGCAATGTGTTCATATAAATTTGAATATCCATTGTATTGCGGATTAACACACAAGTTCTCAGTTGTGTGATTCATCTATAGCTCACTTCTGGTTAGAGGAAATGGTCGTCGTCTTAAGATAGGATGTTTCACCGTTTGGAAAATTTTCACTCTGTGGAAGATTGTCAGGAAGTTTGTTTATTCTTTTCTTCATATACTTTTACTTCAGAAGAGACGTTTAGCTTCTCTGCTCATGGTTATATAAATATTGGATCTTTTTGTTTCTCTTTTAATCCCAATTTTCTTGCTTGTTTATACAGGATTAGAGTGGGTGTATTCCTCGAGAGAAAGTTGGATGAACAGACCTTGCTAAAGACAAAGAAAAGCAATTTCAGTATGGCAAAGAGATCAAAAAGACGTGTGGCGCGTTATGATAAAGAGGAGGGCAGGTTGTATGTGGGGATTAATTAGCTTATTCGACTTCCGCCATGGCCGTGCACCATTGGCCCGAAAGCTGCTTTCCGATAGATAGAATGGGGAAACCAGAAATACTGCTGGTAAGAAATCTCTGATATGCCACCTTCCACAAAAAATACTCCCTCCGTCCCATTGAAAAATGTCACATTTTGATCAATGTTTTTAAGGAATGTGGTTTACTTGTTTAGTATATTGCTTGTACTCATTTGATAAAGTTGCACTATGATTGTTTCTTTATTTGAAAATGCGACATTTATTTTGGGATCTGGACTAAAAAGGAAAATGTGACATTTATGGGACAGAGGGAGTAAAGAAGAAAGAAAATAACACTTCCTCAATCCTTACCAAGAGATTTAGCTTTAATCTTATGTGCTCTCCACTTCTGCAGTTTCTGCATCTGCTGCAAACCAAATTGAACCTGCTGACAAATTCAAGTGAGATTGCTCAAAGCATTGGGGTAAATTTTGGAAACTTAATAATTTTGTTTTCTTTTTCTCTCTTTTTTCTTCTTGGTGTGGGGAGAGAAGGAAGAGGGATAATCTACCAAGCTTTAGGCCCACGAAAGTTCTAACAACTTCAAATGTTTCAGAATGGCGAAAAAGCGAAGAAGCTGGCATTGGAGAGTGGTAAGTCAAGTGTGAAGGAAACTCATGGAAGAAGAGATGTTCAGAAGGAGATAGGCCTCAAAGAAAGACGTGAATATTACTCGAGATCGAATGGGCAGATACTGCCCATGTAGGCCATGTCAAAGAAGAATCATAAACGTTCAAATAAAGCTTTCAGGAGAATCTTTTGACAGCCAAAATAATTCTTGATCTTGAAGGTATAATGGAAGAGCTCTCACAGATCCATCAGAAAAGTAGAAGTTCCATGATCCAAGAAAACCATTCGGGTGATACTTATTCAGCATTTGGAAGAAAAACTAAGTGCAGCAATAATGGTGTTTATGAACGAGAGATTTTCTAGCGAAAAGACTCTTAAGGACAATGGGAAAAACAGCCAAATCAAAGGAATTCAAGGATGCTCTTCAAATACTAAGTTCAAATAAGGAGTTGTTTAAAAAACTTTTGGAAGATCCAAAACTCTCTTTTTTGGTGAAGCACATTCAAGGTTCGGAGACTGCTCGGTTAGAAGAAGATCCGAAAGAATCCAATCTTTTTGAGGGGTCCCACTTGTCGGATGATGAGCCAAGTAACTCAAGACCGGATGATAATGTGAATCGTAAACATTATAACTTCTTCAGGAGAAAGAGCAAGTCTCAAGATCATAATCATTTGAATGGGAAAAATAATGATAATTTACAAGTTATGAGTAGAATTGTCATTTTGAAGCCGGGGATTGCTGATGAAAAGAATGCTATGGGAAAGGATCAAGCAGGGAGTGGGAGAATAAATTCTCAATTTTCTTTTACTGAAATTAAAAGAAAGTTGAAGAATGCTATGGGAAAGGATCCCCATGAAATTACTCCGCGTACAGTTGTTTATAAAAACAAGAACTTGGTTGATAATGAGAAAGGGGTTGGTGAGGGAAACGGAGGCTGGAGTTCTCCAAATAGAAACCATTTTTTTACAGAACGGTTTTCGAAACCTTCCGTTAAGAGGGGGGAGAAAACATCTAAGTTAAATGAAACAACCGAATCTTTAAACCAAGGGGTATCAAACATCTATATAGAGGCCAAGAAACATCTCTCCGAGATGCTTAGCAATGGAGATGAAAGTAAAGAGTTCTTAAGTGGAAAATTACCAAGTACCCTTGGAAGGATTCTCTCTCTTTCAGAGTATAACTCATCGCCTATTGACAGTCCCAGAAAGGAAAGGGAGGACAATTTTGTCACTGCAAAGATGAGAATGCATCCGGGCCCACACGTTATTGACGATAACCAAGATCAGAAAGTACAATCCCTTGATCAGAATCAAGAAGCTGTGTTGGGGTCCCATCATGATGGGGAAATCCCGTCTTCTACGGGAGATGAGATATTCTCTGAAGGTATTATTTTTGTTTTGTTAAAAAAAACGTGAGAAGTGTTTTGTTGATTTGATTCTCTAATACTGAAACTTGTTGATGTTGCAGAGGTTATGGAAACTGCGTCTGTATCCAATATTGGGAACAAGGAGGAAGGCGAAATAGTGGAAATTTCATCTGATCCAAATACCTATTCAGTTAGCAATGAGGTCCAGAATTGTGAGATTTCTGAAGTGTTTGATGGAGAAGCATCTTCTCATTCGTTAAAATTGGTAAATCCATTTGTCACTCTCTGATTTTTATATTCCACATTAGTCAATAAGCATTAGTTCATTTTTGTTGCTTGATTTGTCCTAAGAGGCATGTGGAGGGATCAAACCTAAGACCTTACACTTTGTAAACCAGAAATATATAGCTGTGACGGGTAGAATAGAGGAAAGGGGTAAGAAGTTTTTGACCAGCAAGCTGTAGCTTGGTTGTTACTGTCGACCTCTTTTATGTTAGAAGTTGGGTGTTCAACTCAGCTAGGTTTACTTGAAAAATTAGACTGGTAAAAGAAAAGAACAAATGAATTACATGGATCGTTTTTGGGAAAAGTAAAACAATGCATAGTGATGTTGTACTTGATCCGTTAGCGTAATACAGTGTTGTCAAGCTCAAAGAGGACTTCTTTACGAGTTGGGCGTTTAAGAATTCAAATTCTTCCATGAAGCCCTTAGGTTTGAGTTTGAAATTATATTCCCAAATTTGAGAGGAAAGGAAGAAGTAAATCTATTTTGTGAGTGCATTGCTTTGCTACCTTGATCAAGTGAGCGCTAGACGCCACTAAGAGCTAAACTATGCTATTGAATACTCCCTCCATCCCGTTTGAAATTACACCTCACTTTTCATACTCACAACACACTTTTCCTTAATTCTTGTACCCAACTTAAAGTGTGTAATTTCAAACGGGGCGGAGGGAGTACATGTTGACATGCACCTTCTGTTCAATAACATGGTACCTTATTTTTATTTCCAGGATTTACCTGAAGAGGACGATCAGTTATGTTCATCTCCAATTGTATCACCATCAAACTCTTCACTTACTAGGAAATTTGAAGATTGTGCAAATGTCATTGACAAAATTGAGCGGCCAAGTCCCATATCTGTTCTTGAGCCTTTATTCTCAGAAGATGATGTCAGCCCTGCAAGCACCTCCCGACCTGGTAATTAACTAGAACTTCGCAACCCTGAATTAGAATTGTTTAAGCCAAGCTGGTGTTTGGCTCGACTCATTAATAGATACACTCCCTCCGTCCCGAAATGATCCTGCTACTTTTTTTTGTTGTCGATACGAAGGTACTTTGAGCAATAGTTTTAGGTTAACTTAATTATCCTAATGAACATCTAAAAATTGTTATTGATAGTATTTATAATGGTGAATCAATAACAAGCTTTAAATTTTCATTAGGATAATTAAATAAACCTAAATTTATTGCTCAAACTACCTCCGTATTAACAAAAAAACTAAAAAAGGTGAGATGATCATTTCGGGATGGAGGGGGAATATGTTGGTTGGTTTGAGTCAAACTCAAACATGATTTTTGGCTTCAGGTATAAACTTGCCCAGTTCGACTCAGCCTGAACAGTTCATGTATACTTTTTATACGCCTTCTATCCCAAGATAATGTCGCACTTTGACTTTTTCGATCAACCTGGTTGAACTTTGACCAAATAGTTATGAAAAAATTTCATTATGTTATTATGAAAATGATTATTGATGTACCAATAGAAACACTATTAATAACTATCTTTAGAATTTCATGAAGATAAATAAATTTTCATAAAATGTTGGTCAAAGCTCAATCAATTTGACCAAAAAAGTCAAGGTGCGACATTTATTTGGGACGGAGGGGGTAGGTCTTTGGCTTAGGCTCGAGTAAAGCTTGAGCTCTTCTTGTTTGTAGTTCCTATGGTGAAATAATCGAAAACTTCCCTTCTTTTTGCTCATTTGTGGCAAACTATCCTTTCAAACATCAAAACTATTTGAAAATCTCTAGCACCGTTCTAATTTGTTCGTTATAGATATTGTGCCTTCAACTTATGTAATCATTTTCGTTATCTTTAGTTCAATCGTCAATTCAACCGGTGCATATCCAATTTGAAGAGCTCTCATCTTCTGCCACAAATCAAGAAATCCGTATAACAAGTTGTATGGACGAAGAAGAATCTGCATTTGAGTACGTCGAAGCCGTGCTACTAGCTTCTGACTTGAACTGGGATGAATTTCTCTTGAGGTGGCTTTCTTCAGACCAACCACTCGACCCATCTTTATTTGATGAAGTCAAGTTATTTTCCAGCCGGCCTTCTCACGACCAAAGGCTTTTATTTGACTGCACTAATGATGTCCTTAAAGAGGTTTGTGACCGCTTATTTTGGTGGGTCCCTTCGTTTTCATCTGTTAAGCCAAGTGTCCGTCCCGCCCGAGGGGGATGAAGCTAATACAAGAAGTATGGGACGGAATTGAACAGGAGTTGCTACAGAACTCGGCTCGGTCGTTGGATCAGCTTGTCAGAAGAGACTTGGGAAAATCTGGAACGTGGATGGAGATCAGGTCTCAGGTAGAATCCATTGTTACCGAGATGGGAGAGTTACTTCTTGAAGAACTGGTGGAGGACATGTTCTGGTGCAGTTCAAACGACAATATGGAAGTTGACTTGTCTTTGACTTCAGATGATCAAGAATGAAAAAAAGAGCGGGGCCCGCCCTTCAAAGGACATAACAGTGACATAGGTTAATGCTCATTTCTCCCTCTCCTAGAGTTTTTTTTTTTTTTAATGAAGTTTCTCTTAGCCATGTCTAGCGGCAAGAGATTCTAATTCAATGACAATAAACAGCTATACTCACCTGGAAGTGTGGGGTAGATAGAAAAAGAACGGTGAACGTTTGCAAGCTTCAGTTTACGAAAAAGTCGCACTTTATTTCCTCCATTTTTGACTCGAGGAGAGTTGAAGTTCTTGACGACAACCTGATGACAAATGGAGGTGTTTTTATCTTTAATATAGAGTTTGGTTTGTTGTACGTGTGTTCAGGCGCGGATCCAGGATTTTGGAACAGCTTGGGCTTATAGTCGGTGACTTAGGTAAAAAAATTTTTCAGAATTCTGAAGTCTGAGCCCACATCAAAAATGGCTAGATCCGCCCCTGCGTGTGTTGTACCTAGATTTGTTTGGTTTTTTGGGTCATTTTACACCAGTGTTCATGTTGTAATTAGAAGCTTGATGAGTGGCTACTACTAAACATAAATAGAGAACAGAGGTTTCATAACATATGTTGTATGCATCTGTTAAAGATTTGAAGGGAATTAGGGATTGCAAAATTCCAAATCCGTCTTAAACCCGTATTGACCCGCCCCTAATGGAAAGGGTTTTTCTAAACCCGACGGATTTGGGATTACCTAGAGATGCCCATCCGGTCCTAAACCGGCGGTTCGGACCGGAATCGGAACGTTCAAGAACCGGCGCGAAACCGGAACCGCCTTTGAACCGGAACCGGCAGTTACCCGGTCCGGTTAAGGTTCATCTTTTTCAAAACCGGCAAATCGGCTGTTCGTGAACCGAAACCGGTTAAGGTTCATCTTTTTAAAAAATATATCAAAAACATAACAAATAAATTTTTTTTTTTTATTCTTTTTTAAAATCACGGTTCAAAACCGGAACCGTCTCTATCTTATCCGATTACGGTTCAAGGCAAACTAAACGGTTGGCTGAACCGCCGGTCCGAACCGAATGGGCATCTCTAGGATTACCTCAAACCCGTCTCTTTTAACCTGAACCCGCATGATATACATATTTCTTTAAAATAAATTCTAAATATTATTAATATTTATACATTATTCTATTTAATTTTTATGATGTAATGTATTTTTATATATATATATATATATATTATATTATAGGTCTCTATATTTATAATGAAAAAAATTGCTTTGCATAATGAAAATGTCAATTATTCTTACAACTTTAGTTCTAAATGGGCAGGGCGGGTACGGGATTTTTAGGGCTTGTTTGAAAAATGTCAAACCGTTCCCAAACCCGTCCCGTTCTCATCCCTGGCTTTGAAGATGGCAGAACATACACAGTTTCAATCAGGATCCAGAGGCAGTCCAAATCTAGGTTTTTGATATTAAGGATAGAATTATCTTTTGACCTTATGCTCATTTAACCACCAACGGGGGCCCCATTGTTGTTCACTCTGTGAGTGAAAGATTAAAGGGGCCCCACAGCAGTCGAAATCTGCACGCTCACCAAAATAATTACATAAAATAAACATACAAGTAAATAACATTTGACTTGATATGTGTGACATTATTTCTGTTTCTTCTTTGGCTGTAAAGATGAGTTTGAACTTGCTGGTCTCTTCTTAACAAATGTTTTGGTTCTGCTCTCTGATTCCTCATCACTGCTACTATCATCCCGTCTTTCATCGTTTGCAGATTCTTTTTCAATATTGGCAACTCGTCTTTTTTCGGCATTCAATTTAGCACGTAATTTTCTTTCCACCGGGTCATTTGAGTGTACAACTTTGGATACACGAGGAACGGCTGCACCTATTCCTAGCCTGCAAGAAAACTGAAAGAACTAGATATATGCTTATGTTTGAATACAGACAGGCCAGGGTTTGTTCAATACTGACCTAGCCGGACGGGGTTCTAGAACTGCTCGAGTTGATTCATTTTCTGGGGTTTTGGTCATACTGTTGACCCATTTTTCAGCCTGTATAACAAGAAAGTATAATGCACAAAAAAAGTCAATAAAAAGTGCATGAGAAGCAAGCGAAAGATTACAAAATAGAAACATTACCATGTAAATAAGAAAGTATTGAGCAAAACAAAATCGTAGATGCAACAGATGAGGCCAAAATTATGGGCCAAACACTACTAGTATTTAAATAGAGAGGTGTTCAATCGAAGGAGCCGGACGGGGTTCTAGAACTGCTCGAGTTGATTCATTTTCTGGGGTTTTGGTCATACTGTTGACCCATTTTTCAGCCTGTATAACAAGAAAATATAATGCACAAAAAAGTCAATAAAAAGTGCATGAGAAGCAAGCGAAAAGATTACAAAAATAGAAACATTACCATGTAAATAAGAAAGTATTGAACAAAAACAAAATCGTAGATGCAGATGAGGCCAAAATTATGGGCCAGGTGGGCTCTTGCACCCTCAAAGCCGGGTCCTGGAAAACAGAAGGTGCACAAGAAGTATGTTGGAAGGCTCAAGAGAAAACATCAAATACCCTTGGAATTCTGCTACATATGAGTTAAAATGTAGCTACAAATAAGAGAAAACCCGAAAAAATCCAACCACATTGACCATTTAATTCCAGCAGAAAACACATGCAATAGAAGAAAATCCATAGTGGAGCACCCTAAGCAGTAACAAAGAATCACCTTAACAGGCTATTCCATTGACACCAAAGAAGGATTCAGCCATCTCTACTTTCAACCAAAATAAAACTAATAATTTCATTAATAATATATGCATACATGTTTGTGTGTGTGTGAGAGAGAGCGTAAGCGAAAGAGCCAAAGTAAAAAAAAAAAAACTTAATTAACATGGATGGTAACATCAACTTTGATGAGCCAAAGCATTGGGCACAATATCAAACCGGAGCAATCTCAACCGGATCGAGACACGAATAGCAAGCCAAACCGCCTAAGAGCGGTGTCCTCCAAACCGCGCAAGATGCGGTCTCCCCAAACCGCCTAAAGGCGGTCTTCATCCTACCCGAATACAGTTCTCTCTATCAAATTCCCCCTTCTCATGAATTCCTTCTCGTCCTACCCTTCCCTTCACACCGCCACCACATTCGCCCCTCTCCCCTCAAACCGCCAATGGCAGTCTCCCTGTTGCAGTTTCGCCCATTGATAAAAGGGGAGCATACCGCCTATATCCCGTTCCATTTTGAACCTCTATCGCCCTAGATGTTTTCCCCACACCACATACGCGGTCTCACCCAAGCCTCATATCGTCCTCACCCCAAATTCCTTCATTTTCATCGGTGTTCTAAAAAGCGCTAGGCGGATGCTAGGCGGCGGAGTCGGGCCTAGCGCCTAGGGGCCTAAGCGGGACCTAGGCAGGACCGAGAAATTAGACAAAATTTAAATATATTTCATAAATTTATATATATATCCAAAAAATATATATATAAATTTATGAAATATTTATTTGTCAAAAATAATAAATAGACAATTTAAATATATTTCATAAATTTATATATATACATCCAAAATATATATATATAAATTTATGAAATATTTATTTTTCAAAAATAATAAAAATTAGCCTTGGCCTTGGTCGTGGCCTTGGCCTTGCCTTGGCCTTGGCCTTGCCTTGGAAAGAATCCCACATGGAAAGAAAATGAAACTAAAACAGCTCCTAGGCCTTGGCCTTGCCTTGGCTCGGCCGGCCTTGGCCTTGCCTTGCCTTGGAAAGAATCCCACATGAAAGGAAAACAAACTAAAATGTTCCTAGAGGCTATATATAATGAGGCTGAAGCAAAGAGGTGGGCATGTATCATTGGGCTTGGGCAATTGGGCTTGGCTTTGGGCAATTGGGCTTGGGTAAATTAATTCCAAACCCCCGCCTAGTCAACGCCTAAGCCCACCTAGTCAACGCCTAAGCCCGCCTAATCCCGCCAATTTGCTAAAAGGCGCGGCGTTTGGTCACCGCCCAGCGCCTAGGCGGCCGCCTAGGCGGCCGCCTAGGCCGCGTTTTAGAACACTGATTTTCATTAAACCTTCCTCATCCCTTTGCCTCTCTCTCCTTTGACCATGCGGTTTCACCAAATCGCCTAAGGGCATTTTCCCCTTAAACCGAATACCCCTTATTTGGCTCCCCTTGAATCCTCCCATAAATGACTTGGACGATCATTCACTTCTACATACAGATATCTACAACCCCTCCACGTGTAATAACTCCAATTAGCCTAGAATGGTCTCCTTGGTATTATCTATAACCCCTCCACGTGTAATAACTCCAATTAGCCTAGAATGGTCCCCTTGCTATTGATAATAATCCAAACCTCTCCCTCATATAAATATGACTTCTCCCTCAAGGCAAGGCAGAAGGTAAGTCACTTGAACTCAGGCCAATTTCCATACTCCATAGCTTCATCTCCATCACTGTGTTCTTATCCTCACGCCGGAGCCTCATCGCCGGGGAAACACCCCCCCCCCTTCGGCTTTTAGCCAACGATTTTCTCTCTTATTCTCAGGTTAAGAAGACTGATTGGCCCAAGTGGAAACCACCAAGGAAATTAAGGGGAAGAAAAGGTCATCAGAAAAAGAGCGAAGTTATAGAGAAAGTTCATGGGAAAAGGAGATAATGAGACGATTGGCCCAAGTGGAAACCGCCAAGAAGGATGAGCCAGAGAAAGATTCTTTCCTCTGACCTTTCACAAAACGGATCAAGGAAGCTCCACCAAACCTCAAGATCAAAATCCCAACCTTGCCAGATTATACAGAAGCCTGACAACCAAAGAAACATGACCACCTCGGACAAATCGAAGTTAAGATGTCCTTACTCACAAAGGATGATCCCATCTTATGCAAAGCTCTAGCTAGCACTCTCACCGGTCACGCTCTGGAGTGGTTCATGGCTCTCCCATCTGATTCCATTAATAATTATGATGATTTAAAACCAAGTTCATGACTCGATTTAGTGCCTCAGGAGCTTTCCCCATCGCCAAATCGGAGTTGTGTCAAATTAGGCAGAGGTCAGGAGAATCGGTCATCAGCTATGTCACGAGATTTAGGCAGTTAGCGGATCAGATAGCAGATATTAATGATGGAGAAATCATTATGTTGTTTGGCCATTCCCCACCTCATAAGTGAATTGAATATGCGTCCCTCAAAATCTTGAGGAGAGTTGTATAAGCGCGCAAAGGGTACGCCGAAGGAGAGGATGTTGATGGGCAAGGTGGAGGTTCGGTCTCTAGAAGAGTTGGGAAGGAAAGAATCGAAAATGTGGAGCATGATTCAAGAGCTCACAGAGGATATGAAAGGAACACGCGGAGGCCTTATGATAGAAAGCAAGCCCACCAAGGAAGAAGTATTTACTCATTGAATATGCCCAGAGCCGAAATTCTTAATCTCGTTGACGTGCGAGCCAGGGCCAGATGGACACCAAGTATGGTGGAGGACGTAACAAGAACAAGTTTTGCGAGTTTCATAGAGACACGGGGCATGACACTGAAGATTGTTTTCACTTGAAGAGAGTTTTACAAAGGATGCGAGGGCTCCTAAATGGTTTCCTTAGAAAGGATCAAACCAGGAGAAGACAAGGAAAAGCGCCAAAGGGAAGGAGGAAGCCGCACGGTTATTCACGTGATCAATGAAAGAATTTCAAGTATCACCCAATTCCAAAACCAGATTTACAGCCTAAATCACACTTTCAATGTGCCAGATTCCCCAAAGGAGGAAAGAATGATTAGTTTTAGTAGGAGGGAGTTGGCTTTGTCGCCTGGGCATGCCGATCAGCCCATCATCATTAAGTTGTACACCGCAGAAAAAGAAATCAGAAAAATCCTTGTTGATAATGGAGCATCCAGCAATATCTTGTATTATGAAGCTTTCCCAGGGATGGGATACTCCGAAGCTCACCCTACACCTTTCGCCGGAATGCTGAAAGGTTTCACAAACTTTGCGGTCAGAGTCAAAGGCACCATCGACATCTTAATTTACGCCGAAGATGGCGATATGGTTAGATCTGAAATGGTTATCTTTATGGTCCTAGATCTGACATCTCCTTATAACGCCATTGTAGGCATACCATTCATGAAAAGTTTCGAAATGGTGGTCTCCGTTCCCCATCAAAAAGCAAAGTTTCCTACTCCCAAAGGAATTGGGTGTTTGAAAAGTGAGCCCATTGATACCATCAAGAAAAAGATCACCATGCAGAAAAACAAGAATAGCATAACAATCTATGAGCCAGATCGTAAAATAACACTTAGCCGCTCCCAAACTTCCTCCATGAGCACGATAGGAGTGATTGTCGACTTGGAAATGGAGGAGAATGAAGATTCAATGATATGGAAATGCCAGAAGGAAGAGCCCATGATATGGGAGTGTCAAATTTTCAAATCGCCAATTCTAGTGGAAGTGATCTCCAATGATAATGAAGTTGCGGCATGCAAGTCATTGGAACAAGACGTTGAAATGGTAGAAATCAATGAGGATGTGGATGAAACTCTCTCAAATGAAGTAGGGAAGGAGATAGTGGTTACCTCCGAGGAAGAAGTTGATGAAGGGAAGAGCAAATTGAAAAGGAGAAAATTCCAAGGAAGAGAGACATTGTGATTGACAGTTTGCAGACGAGGGATGAACCCGATATATAAGCTCAATTGTGATCAATCCAACCTTTCCTGAATAGAAAATCAAGATTGGCAAACAATTGAGTCCTCAAGATCGCCAAACCTAATCGATTTCTTAAAGTATAGTGTGGATGTTTTTGCTTGGAAAGTGGAAGACATGACTGGCATTGACGAAAAAGTGGTAGTCCATAGATTGAAAGTAAGCTCCGAATTCACCCTGATAAGGCAAAAGGCTCGATATCTAGCACATGATAAGGAGCAAACAATGAAGGAGGAAGTTCAGAAGCTCCTAGAGGCCGGTATCATCGAGGAAATTTTGTATCCAAGTTGGCTAGCATGTGTAGTGATGGTTTTGAAAGCCAATAAAAAATGGAGGATGTGTATCGATTTCACCGATTTGAACAAAGCATGCCCAAAGGATTGTTATCCTCTCCCAAAGATTGATAGATAGGTGGACTCCATTGCTTGCTGGTCACAAGGTAATGAGTTTCGTGGACGCGTATTCAGGATATCACCAAATCAAGATGCCTGAGGAGGACAAGCCATTAACTGCCTTTCGAGTTGGAGGAACCTATTGTTATAAGATGATGCCTTTTGATCTAAAGAACGCGGGGGCAACATACCAAAGAATGATGAATATGGTATTTGGTCCTCAGATTGGTAGAAATGTGGAGGTGTATATTGATGATATGGTGATTAAGTCGAAAGATAACGATCACATCAAGGACTTGGCTGAAACCTTTGAAAATCTAATGAAGAACTCCATGAAACTCAATCCTAGCAAATGTACTTTTGGGGTAACCGCGGGAAAATTTCTCGGTTTCATGGTAAACATGGTAAACAGAAGAGGAATAGAGGTTAACCCAGAGAAGATCCAGGCCTTGCTCGATATGAAACCTCCAACAACAATCAAAGAAGTCCAAAGGCTCAATGGATGAATCACCGCTTTGGGACGCTTCATCTCTCGGTCCACCGAAAGATGCCTCCCAGTCTTCAAGATCCTCGAGGGAAGCAAGGGTTTTTCATGGGACGAACAATGCTGCGAAGCTTTTGAGCAAATGAAGGAGTATTTAGGGCGACCCCCTTTGTTGTATTTTCCCCAACTAGGGGAAAAGTTGGCTGAATACTTGGCGGCATCCGATTTTGCTGTAGCCGTTGTTTTGGTAAAGGAGGAAGGAAGCCATCAAAAACCCATCTACTATGTATCCAAAGCTCTCACCAGCGTTAAGACAAATTACTTCAACGTAGAGAAAATAGCATACGCCCTGGTTGTCACTGCCCGAAAGTTGAGAGCATATTTTTCAGCTCATCCCATCACCGTTCTCACAAATGAACCATCGAGAAAAATCCTCCACAAACCGGAATCCTCTGGAAGGTTGTTGGCATGGTACATAGAGCTAACGGAATTCGATATCACCTATTCTCCGAGGAAAGCGATCAAGGAACAAGCCCTTATTAATTTCGTGGCTGAGACATCATTCTATCTCCAAAGTAAGTCACTTGAACTCAAGCCAATTTTCATACTCCATAGCTTTATCTCCATCACTGTATTCTTATGATCACGTCGGAGCCTCTTCGTCGGGGAACAACCCCCCCCCCTTCGGCTTTGAGCCAACGGTTTTCTCTCTTATTCTCAGGTTAAGAAGACCGAGCTAAGCCAGATATCCGACCGTCATCATCCTTGAGCCGGACCACCGTTGCATACTCGTTTCTATTGGTAGCATCAAACTTCACTACATAACCACGGGCGTAACTTACCAATTTAAATGCCAGATTCAACTTCACCACTTGAGGACGTGAGTCGTTTTTAGATGACTCCTCGCTCATCGCAGGTGATCTGGTACCCCTAAACAAAAAAAGCATCCGATGTCAACTCATATGCTTAAATATCCTAAAAGTCAACAAATCGTAAACATACAACTGCCGGTTGGAGAATCAATCTAGTTTGTTAAATCAAGAAAAAAAATCATGTTAGGTTTAACAACATCATAGAAGCATCTTCGCGTCGTACATGCTTTAAATGTGCTACAATTATGCATTTGATGGGTTCAAGGACTGGGATTTGTCAAGTGAGCTTATAAAAGATGAATGACGAAGAGAACAAATATGAACATTAAAATTAGGGCTGCAAAGGAACCGAACCAAGCATCTCGGGTGGTCCTTGAAAATCATACAATGTTCTGTTACAATGGACTAATTGCAAAATCTCTAGCTTATCTCTGGCTCGAGAAATTGCAAAAAAGAGAGATGAATTTGAACCCCGAGGTTGGACATCTATCAGAGCGTGAAATTGAACAGGAACCATATAATGAAGAACAATGCCTGACCAATTAAACTAAAGTAAAGATTTGGGCATAGATTAAATTGGGGTCCGAAATCAGCAATCTGTGTCTTGCAACAAAAGAAACTTGAATTTTAAGAACCCTAATTCAAATACAAACTAAAAGAAAACTGACGCATATAAGGGAAAATGCATGAAGCTGATGAACTTACCGGACGCCGGCTGTGGTCTTTCGACAGTCGGCACAGAAAGGTGGGGCGACGGCGATGGAGACGGCGACGAGGTGCACGATGGTGGGTTAAGACTCGCGACTCGGAAGACGGTGCAACAAGGAAAGCTATGCAAGTGCTGAAACTGAAGTGAAGGACCGGCCGGAGACTCAAGTTTCCCTCATTGTCCCTATTGTTTTAGTTATTACAAAATAAACCCTGTACTTTTAGATCACAAATTAAGTGTAATCAAGTTTAATTCATTAACTAGTCTAACCCCCATACGTTAAATGTAAATGTAAGATCAAAAAACTTTGATAAATAACATGAACTAAATAAAAATAGTTACTATAGTTATCTCATTTTATTTGCATGACTATTATTAAATATAAATAAATATTTCATTTCTAAGTAATTAATATTATCAACAACTCTGTTTTTTTCATTAACTCGTGTCTTTTAAAAATATATTTTTTGGTGTAATCTTATAAAGTTATACAGTGTATTTTTTAATCTTCTTTATTTAATTATATATTTTCTCAAATATTGTAATTTAACCATTAATCATTGATTTTTTCAATGATTAATATATAAATTACAAGAGATTTCTTGCTTTCAATAATAGATTCATTTGTCTGTATCAATCAATCAAAACTGTTAATTTTGTTCATCTTTTTCATTTTCAATTTCTTCTGTATATTGTGGGTTTTATGATTATCCGTTAACTTGTTTAAAAAGTTTTAAATAGATGTTGTTTCGTCTCATTCGTTGAGACCCTATGTTTCGTCTCCTACGTTGAGACCCTGTTTTTTGTTTCCTTTGTTGAGACCCTAATGCTTCAAGAAGTCATGTGTTAAAAGCAATATTTTTTCATATGAGGGATTTTTTTAATGCCCAGATCGGGAAGTGTCCAAATTTTATTTGGAATAGCATCTGCACATCCCAAGACATTGTTTGGTATGATCATGAAGTGCTTATTTCTACACGTCCGAGTTTAATCAAAGGATGCATTAGTGGACATAGGTCTTTATCCTCATCGTCATAGGCTATGAACGAGTTCAGAGATGTCATTTTCGCTTGTAAGATTTTATTAGTGTTAAATTCTAACTTCTATGTAGTTTATGTTACACGAACCGCAAATGAAGCGGTTGATAGTGTTTCAAGAGTTTCATGATTGTATAATAATCTTCGTTTATGGATTTAGTCTCCGGAATTTGTGGAGGACCATCTCCTTTTCGTATATGATGCAATTGATTCCCTTGTTTTATAAAAAAACAATATTATTAATGATGAAGGAAACGATCTGTATCAGCGTTAATCCAGCAATAGATTGTATTTCAGTTAATGTAACTTGAAATCACGAACAAACGACTAGCCGGGATTGTCTCCGGCTAAAACCCTCCAACGTGATGATGAGATATAGTGTTAAGTTTAGATAAAATTGTATAGAACGACTTAAATCTCAAACGGTGAAGATGACATTACATTTTTACGTTGGATGTTGTCTGGTATATATAGTAGTCATATGGAATGTTTACGAATCCCTTAGATCATGGAGATGATTGAGGCGTAACGGTCTCCGCATTTGTAGGAGACGGTTACGAATACGATGTGGATAGACACACGTTTTGTTTGGTCGAGGTCGCCCAATTATTCGAGCTCTACCTGAATTCATGCCTTGGCTAGACAAAGATTTCTAAAGTAGGAGATTGTATTTCGGACGAAGCTAGGTCGGTATCAAGGGAGGTCGGACAATGAGCTTGTTCGACTGATCTATGCAGGTGGGCGGTAGAATTGCCCAGTTGGGTAGGCCCATTCATTTGTTGTATCTTTTTAATGAGTTGGGTAGGCCCATTCATTTGTTGTATCTTTGTAATGATCAAGAAGTTGGGCTTTATACATTGGGTTTGACCCGTCACTTTTATTCCGTTAAATTATAAAATAGTTTTCTTTTTTTAAAAAAAAATATCTTATAGTTTTTATTTTAAAAAAATCATATAAAATATAAATTTTTTCAATTTTTTTTTTGAAATAGTTAATAAACCATTTATTTATTGTTTAGCAACAAACAATTTATAACCCCCAAATCATGTTAAATTTTCAATGCAAATTAATTATCCTAATTTTTGAAAATTCTTTCTTATAATTTTTGTTTACCAATTTTTTTTATTTGTGAAAGTTCACCTAAATAACTTTAATTGAAACTTAAATCTGTATTAATCTTCAAGAATATGATTCAATAAGACACTAAAAAGTAAAGTCTTAGTTTTTTTATTTAAATTTTTTCTTGGAGTTTTAATTAACAAATAAATTATTAATAATAAACTCAAAATTTGTGTTAAAAAAGTGGATAAATAAGATTTCAAGCCTATTTAAAAAAAATAGATTATTACTATTAGCTAAAAAAACACTTAGTTTGAAGACATTAATGAAGAAAAAGAAAAGAAGTTTTTTATAAAAACAAAATAAAAATTTAAGAAACTATAATTTTGAAAATAAAAATTTCAACAAAAATATATTATCACATTAATTTAATAATATTACAGATTCCTTAACATAATCAATAACTATTTTCATTTAAATGACACTCTACAATTAAAGAAAAAAATGAACAAACATATCTAAATATCAGTGTTATACATAATCAATAATCACTTAAAACAAAAAACTTACTTAGTTACACATATATGTTTATATTTTTTTTGTTTGAAAGAAAAACAAACAAACAAGCATATATGTGTAACTAATTAATATTTTTAAGCCTAAAATACTATTTGTTCAAACTTTAACGAAAAAGTTATAAAAGATGATTGTTTTTATAATTTTTTTAAAGAATAAAATCTCGTTTGTATTTTTGTAAAAGATAAAAATATTAATATTGTACAATTTGTATCCAAGATAGAATTTTAAAAAAAAAATTATATTAAGAAAAAAATATTATTTTATTAAATGAAAGGATTCCATGTCCAAAATAATTGTTGATTTTGGAGTTTTCATAAGTCTTAAAAAAAAAAGATAATTGTTACTATAACCCACATTTCGAAAGAAATTACCTTTTCCCAATATAAATTATTTTTTTGTCCCAAAATATGTTTCTAAATAAATTTTTACCATTCTTTTTTTTCATATTCCATTTTTACTTGCGAAACTAAGCCTTTGCAAATCAATGATATTTATGAATTTGTGATGAAATGGGTTTAGGTATCTATATATAATATGAAAGCAAAAGAATTTGGAGGCTTCACAGCGCGCCACGTGGCATAATGACGTGGAAAGCCACGTGGCGCTTTTCAATTGGTCAGACAATTTTTAATGCTATCACCGAAAAAAAGCCTACTTTCTAATATTTCGGATGATTCAACAAATTTTGAAATTTCTACGATTCAATCCTAAAATTATGCATGATATGGTTTTTATTACCTTATTATCAGTTTAGATTGTGATTAGAGATATACTTTTTCAAAACAACTAATTAATCACAAATAATAAATCATGTCCTATATTTATGGTCCAGCCGATCCGTTCCTTTTGATTTAAAAATTACAATTAACAAATATGAGTTATCAATTTAGTTAGCTTAAATCTAGGAGACTGATTACCAATATCTGTTGTTTCAAAAGAAAATAACTACACTTATCTTCAATTTTGATTTGAAAATTACTAATTAACTTAAATTTGCATGCTTTCCCTATCCTTATAAATTATAATGGCGTGAACCATAAAAGATGTTTAATAAGAAACTTCATCTTTTCCAAAAAGATTTTCTATGTAAGTCTTACTCCAATTTTTTTTATCATCATCATTCCTTGCTCAGTCTAAATAACTTTTACCATACACAAGTTTTTTTATTGTTTCGGCCTAACAACATCCACATAGTTAAGATTCAGTTTGTGTTGGAACACAATTAATTAATTAAGAAACTTCATCTTTTCCTATTGCAATTTCCGATGTGTGTTTGATATTGTTCTTCACACTCATGAATGATTGTTGTACTTATGTTATAGGGTAAATCCTATTCTGTTTTCTTTATTTATTTTTTTGGTAATCTCTAATAGTACTGATAACGGCATTTATATACTTTCAAAATAATCATACTCACAGTCATTTTTCTTATTTAGTTTTGCTTTAATATTCAGTTTTTCATTTCAATTCATCATGGAAGCTTCAATTTTCGCACTTAAATATCTCCATCGGTTTGTTCTTCTCACACGCGACAGGCCCTTCACCAGAGCCAGAAAACCAGAGCCATCAGTGTCATTATTCACCGTGAGAGAATCCAAAGGTAATCCTATTTTTTTTTTACAGTAAGCAGTCTTATTATTGAGTTACAATTATGCGTTTTTTATTCACTCTAACAAGTATGCGTTTTTTTCTTCACCCTAACATGGTTTATGATTAATATTTGTGCTGAATCTATTGTTTGTTAATTTCACAGATCAATGAAACAAACAGTCGGTTGATTCTCTCACATTTCATCAGCTTTGCTTCTAATCTTTTGTTGCCAGAAGTCACACAATTTTTAGACAGTTCGGGCCTTGAACCGAAAGATATCCCTGATGTATTGCATGGTATTTTTAAAACTAAATTCAAGCAACTTGTGAAAGATTTGAAAGAAGAATGTTATTTTAGCATCCTCAATTCATGTAAGTAATTCTTTTAATTTATTAGTTTAAGTTCTATTTGATGAATGCAGTTTTTTTTAACAATCTCTATTGTAATTATATATTTGTTCATCTATGCAGTTGTCGTCTCTATCATCTCCGTGGAGTTTGTGAAATGAGGACTACCACATGGTCACATTCGCATTGATGTCATCTATAAAGATCAAGTACGCATTACTCATGTCGACAACAAGCAAGTTCATCATTAGGAATAATGTTACTCATTTTTTTTATTTTTTTATCATTCGCTTATTTCATCATGCAATTTTGGTCAATTCAGAATGTGCATGATTTGTAATAATTTTTTTTTATCATTCGCTTATTTCAGCAAACATTTAGATTTCTCATGTTGTTTCTTTTAATTTTATAAATAAAGTAATATTATTATTATTTAAATCAATTAAAGGAATATTCTAACCATGGAATGAGATATATACTAAGATATATAAGGTGATACTCTAATCATGGAATGAAATCTAAAAAAACAAAAAAAAAAAAAAAAAAGCGACAGATGATTAAAAAAATAAGATTTTGCTGATAAATCAAAACCAAATAAGGCTTCCGTTTTTGTTACAAAACTTTACAAGTTGATTTTTTTAATTTTAACTCTCTCTCTCTCTCTCTCTCTCTCTATAAAAATTAAATATACTGCCTAATTGTAATTTTTATTTTCTTAGAAAAATATACAACCTAATCAAAAATTCAAAATGCTTCTAATGATGGAAATATCCAACAAATATATACGTCCTTTTTAACCTAATATAGATTTCAAATTTAAAATCGTTATAAAAAATAGGATTTCGTTGTTGATTATTATTCAATTAAAATAATAATTAAAAAAAATCATTGACTAAAAATTCGGCAATCATAGATTCAAACATTTACTTAAAAAAGGATTTCGTTGTTGTGTATATAAGGAAAAAATTCACAATTTATTAATGAAACAATATCTGTAAATAAATTTAAATTTCAACTTTAAAATCCTCATAAAAAATTGATTTCGTTGTTGATCATTACTCACTTTAAAAAAATATCAGCTCCTAAAATTTCGGCAATCATAGATTCAACAAAAAAAAAAAAAACTAAAACATCCGGACGTTTCAAAATGTTAGGAATGTATTTTGCCAAGAAATTAAAAAAGAAAAAAAATTCGTTTTTGATATATCTCAATTATATATAAAATATATATATATATATATTTCGTTTTTGAATAAGAGTCATATCTAAAGAAATATTCTAATCATGGACTGGGATAATTACTAAGATATCTAAGGTAATAATCTAATCATGGAATGAGATAATTAATTGTTATGGTTATCCTAATTTTAAGCAAAAAAACAAATTACTTGAAGTACAAACTAAATCTAAATCTAAATCAATAAAATACTGATTTGATCGTCTAATATAAAGATTTTAACCATATACTGTACTCCACTACACTACGCATTTAGGAAAAATTCAAATTATTTGAAGTTCAACTAAATCTAAACTAAAAAACAAAACCTAATTGATATATACATGGAAAGTAGATAATTCTTATGGAATTTGTTAAATTTAAAACTCTTTTGCGTGATTAGTGGGGACTAACTATTTTAGAATTTCAATTATTCATAACTCAATCTAATCTAACAAATTGACCTTTAGGATTTACACTAACATTTAAATGTTTAAGAATATGATTGCACAATTTATTCTGGCTTAGTCAAGAATGCAAAGAGTAAACTTGAATTTCAAAATTTAAATTGTTAGATATGATATGAGTATATTTTAAATATGCATAGATATCCTTTCAAAAAAAAAAAAAGTATGCATAGATATAATTTGATTTTTTAAAAACTACTTACAAAATTAAAAAAAAAAAGTTTAAACTGATTACATTTGATTGAACAATTTTTTTCTTTATTTTAGGTATAAATTGAATTTCAAAAGCTAATTCTAAATTTTAAAAGAGAAACAGATTACTTATTTTAGCATCTTTTCCTTATAAATCTCTATTTTGTCATACATACATAAATATATATTGATATTAGCATTCATAACTCATATTATATTGAGTTCTTTTTACTTACAACCATCTCAGCTTTTTTCTTCTTTAGGTCATCCAAGGTAATTACACGTTCATATTTTTTCTATTGATTTTCAACATTTTTTTCTTTGTATATTCAGTACTGCTTCATAATTCATTTTTTTAATTGTTTAGATATAAACTATATTGTATTTATGCAATCTTAGGCCACCCCTCATCTCAATCTCTAGTTAGTAAGAAGTTTAGTCAAATTCCCTCAAATGAGTTGATGCCATGATGAATCGTACTCTATCCATCTCAAAATAATAGTCCCGTTTAATTTTTCAAATACTTTATGATTACATTTAAATTTTGTAAATTAATTTATTTTGTAGTTTTAAATTTAAAAATGATACTAAATTTTTCAAAACAAACGAAATGGAGAAACAAGACTATTATTTGAGACGGAAGGAGTATAAAAGAAACAGTAAATGCCATTACCGTTAATAAGATATTCTGTCAATTTATGTCATCATAAGCCACCCCTCACCCGGTGAGTAATTGTAGTCATAATAAAAGAAACCGAAAAAGAAAAGAAAACTGATAAACTAAAACTACCACTGTTTCAAGATGAAACCAGAGGTGCATCAGCAGACCTGTATATGATAGAAAATAGTCTCTTTATACTTGCTATATGATGTAATTATTTCAAGATGAAACAAAAACTACCACTGTTTCAAGATGAAACTAAAACTACCACTGTTAACATGTTAACATCTGAATCTGCAATGACTGAACTATAGGTTAGTGTGTGCTCAGATGCTTATGTATTTCATTAACTTAAAACACATGTAATGGCTACAAGTCGTATGATTGCTGTCAAATCAATTGACAAGAAAACTAAACAATCCAGCGTTAATGTCCGCATATTACGTCAATGGGAGCTGATTGAACAATACGGAAAAAAATCAACTAAAGTGATATTGGTTGATCAGGAGGTAATAGATCTCATATATTTATTTCCACATGTTATTAATATTTCATTAATTAATTAATTAATTAATGATATTTTATATTTTATACAGGGATCTAAAATCCAAGCAACGATCCCTAGCAAATTGCCTTCCCAATTTACAAATCAGTTTCAAGAAGGCAAAATGCTAAAGATTTCAAAGTTTGGTGTCGAAGAAAACTGCGTTCAACCATTGCAAAAGGCGATACTAAATCATGAATGGAAACTGTGTATGAGTTTGGCGAAGTCGACAAGTCTGTCCAAATTCCAGATAACAGTTTCGAGTTCATGTCGTTTCAAACAATTGGGAGTTTGAATTTGGATTTTGTAGTCAGTGAGAACTATAAATCGCAAATATGTTTATTTTTTCGATCTTATATAGATTATCATTATACAGGTAAAACAAAAGTTACTACTATGATATTTACTAACATTTGATAAATATTTGCTAGATGTGATTGGAGAGGTTATTTTACCTCTTAGTGATTTTGAGTTTGTGCAGAAGTTTAATGCTAGAAAGTTAGATGTTCAGCTGATTGATAATGAGTATGTATTTCAAAATTTTTATTCTTTAAAGGTTAATTAATATATTTTGTGACTAATTAAGATATATTCTATAATTACTTTCTACTATTTTGAAAGTGGAAATGAGTTGACTGCCGTCCTGTGGGCCTCATTTGGAGATAAGTTAAAACAGTATATTGACAATAGGGGTCAAAACGAGAAAGGCCCAGTGATTTTGGTTTTGCAGTTTGTAATGCTATCTACATATCAAGGTATCTTTTACGTATATTTACTTAAACTGCAATTACGTTTCTGATGCAAGGCATATTATCATGTGAGTGAATTTTATAATCTTTGTACAGGTAAAGCCAAAGTTAGTACTATGAAGCATCCTTCAATAATGCATATTAATGCATCGTTCCCTGAAGTAGCGGATTATCTTAGCAAGTAAATGAACACTAAACCTTTATAAGAATCCATGAATTTGTTATACAAATTTGTATGGTTATGTTAATTTACATATATCACTTTTACAGGCGTGAAACTGGATATTCATCGGTTAGTCATTCTTTGACTATTACCACTAATGATAGTAGTCGTATCAATAGTGATATGTGGTTGAAAACCAAAGAATTCAAGACGATTGGTGATTTGCTCACATGTACAGAGGTATATTATAAATATTCTTAATTTTTTATAAAGGTTATACTCATTTAAATATTCTTGAAACAACATTAATCTTTTTTACTATAATCATTTTTATTAGGTTGGCGTATACACCGTATTGGCAACCATATCGGATGTGGATTCACATGCCACCTGGTACTATGATGGGTGTAGCAATATAAAGTGTGCTAAAGGCTTTGAAAAGAGCAGTAAAAACTGTCGCAAATGCAAGACAACTTATGGCAATGCTATCCCTAGGTAATTGACGGATTTGATTTTTTTTATATATATATATACAAATAAAAAAGATTTATAATCATTATCTTCATTCGTACTAATTGAGTACCTATTTTTTTAGGTTCAAAATCAGGATCTTGGTCACTGATATGAATGATATAGATCTAGCTGAGATACACTTTGTTTTATTTAATGCGACAACATCTTCTTTGCTCGGAATGTCTGCTCCTGTAGTTCTTGCCGATGTCTCAGAGGTAGCTAATTTGTTGTTATTTTGTTATTAGATACATTAATACTATATAATAGATGTAAAATAATGTTCATATAACATGATGTTCAACAGGGCCAACTACCTGAATCTCTTCGAAAAATGTTTGTAAGACGATGCTTATTTAGGATTGATGTTGACCAAAGAACTGTAGATACTGATCAAGATAAATGAACTTTCACAGTAAAGAAATTATCAGAGGATACAAATATCATCGCCCAGTTTTTATCACTCATAAATGATAATGTAAGTAGAAACTACATCACATTAGCTATAGACAAAAGCTCAAATTCATAACCATTAATTGTTTTAAACTTCAGGAGGTGGCTTCCAAATTGAATCATGGAATTGAAATTGTGACCAGCTTGAACTGCAATAATGAGGTAAATTTCTTTGTATCCTTAGTTTACTTTTTATTTTTCTACTTCACTTTCATTTTGAGAGTTTGCTTGTTATGATCATGTTATTTTACGTTTTTATTATGTAGGATAAGCCTTTGGAATCTGTGGAGGACAGTTCTTCAACATCCATCACTCCACAAAAACGTTTGTTAGATACTACCTCCAATGATGAAGAGGTACAATTGTCTGTTACGAAGGGAATCAAGCAAATTAAACAAGAGGAATTGGATAAATAGGCAACAAGGATTGATTAGCATCGTATTCAGTCTGTCAACTTTTTTCACTCAATACAATATTTGTTTTTTTTTTTCAGTTTAAACTATTGTGGCTAGAAAGAAGAGGATTTTTTGCGAAAAATTTATTTGGAACTATGGTATTTCATTTGGTATTTTAATGATCACATATTTGTTATCATGATGACATGATGATTCTTAGTTGGTTACTCGATCTTCTTTTGTTTCGCAAACTTATCATGGACAAGTTAGAAGAAATAACATAGTTCACACAAAATATCCATTAATTTATGAATAAATCCAACTTGAAAATAAAACAGAGGTACGAACTTCCAAATCATTAGTTAAATGAATGTAATAAGGACTTACTTGATAGGAATAATAAATTGTAGATAGACTATTTCAATTGGCATCCAGAATCTCCGGTAGTGGCGAGGTGTATGTTAGTGTAGTGAAATGGAAGTTCGTTCTGAGGAGAGTGGGGATGAAACAAATGAAAAGGTGGAAGATGAAGAGGGATGTAGAGGAGTTTTGAGAATATTGGGTGAAATTACAGTAAATGAGTTGTGGAGATTAAAATGATTGAGTGATTTGGGTTTGTTTTAACTTACATTGGAAAGCCTAATACGAAAACTCTATAGTTATTATTTTTTAAAATAAACTTCTATAAATATTAATTTTAACTTGCAATTCCAAAATTAGTGATACGTTAGCCTTTTACAAACTCAATTATTCTTTAAATTTTAGATGAATTTGATATCTAATCTGTTAATTCTTTAATACTCTCTCTGTCCCAAAATAACTTTTATACTCTCTCCGTCTCAGCCTAAGCTTCTTAGTTTCACTTTGCACAAGGATTGAGAAAAAGTGAAGTGTTGTGAGTATGAAAAGTAAAATATTAGAGAGAAAGTGTGTACGGGGTTTTTGTTGTGAGAATGACATGCATATCTCCCATTATCCATTTTAGGTAATAAAGTAACTAAGAACCTTAGGCTGCGACATACAAAAAAAGAATGTAAGAACCTTAGGCTGGGACCCAAAGGGAATACTCCCTCCGTCTCACCTCACTTGAGACTTATTTCTATTTTGGTTCGTCCCACTTCACTTGAGACTCCCCAAATGGTATTTTTTTTATAATTTTATATTCAATCTATTTCACTCACTTATTCTCTCTCTTCATTTTCTATCACACAATTTAGTTAATCAACTTACTATTAACCCCAGTCATTCGCTCTCTTCATTTTCTACCACACATTTTCCTTATTTTATTCTTTTTTCTCAGTTATTGTGCCCACCTCTTAGGTCTCAAGTGAGATGGGACTGAGGGAGTATATTTAAACTTTTTAAAATATGAACACATTTAAATTATTTTTTTTTAAAATAATTATAAATACTATTAATATCAAGTTTTCTAAAAGTTTCACTTCTGCTGAGACGGAGGTAGTGCAAGATAAATAAATTAAAGTAGGATGGAAGGTACATTTTATTTTTTATTTTTATTATTTATTTTTTTTAAAAGAGTTGCATTTAAATTTTAAGGGATCCTGTTGTGATTTTTTTTTTTAAAAAAAAAAACCACTTTCGTCTGTGGCGCCTAATCTTTCAATACTTGCAAACAGAGCTGGCAAACACCCACAAATAACCCCAACTTTCCAAAACTCTAACAATCCAAGAACTCCTTCCACCCCCAATCCTTCCCTTGCCTTCGTTCCATAATTCAATTACACTACTTAATCAAATTACCGACATAAATTTTGAGATTGCAACGACTTCTGTCCAGGTTCGCCTATTTTATTTCTTCAAAACTCTACATATTCACATCACATCATAAAGGTTTTGAATTTGAACCCTAATGATACTAATAAATTTTGAGATTGAAACGACTTTAGGCAGTAATGTTAGCTTCATTCTTTTCGTCAATCGGGCTCTTTGTCTGTCAATATTAATTTCTTATCATTGCAGTTGGCTGGGTACAATTGTTGTTGAAATTGAAATTCCATAATAACTTATATCAGATATGGTTGAATATGAGATGTTTTTATGCTTTTGAACTATTTGTCAATATTAATTTCTTATCATTGCAGTTGGCTGGGTACAATTGTTGTTGAAATTGAAATTCCATAATAACTTATATCAGATATGGTTGAATATGAGATGTTTTTATGCTTTTGAACTATTTGATTAAATGACTGAAAGAGATTGTCTCTCCTTCTCCTGTACTCTGATCAATTGGGAATGGGTTATATTATAATTTATACTCCCTTCGTCTCAAAATAAATGTACGTACTATCTCCAATTTGCTTTTGATCAAAAGTAAATTTGGACCATTTTAGGCATTCATTGGGACGGAGGTAGTACAAAATTGGAATGTGCACTTATTTGCTGTCACTCTGTCATGATGAAATGATTAATCTTAGTTGGTTACTTGATCTTCTTTTGATTTGCAAACTTATCATGGACAAGTTCACCCAATTGATCAAATGATAATTTCCATCTCTTTTCAGTATTATCAGGAAAGGAAGATCAAATTGGTCATTGGTTAGAAATGCACAGAACAGGCCCGATCCATGAAAGAACATCTTGAAGTTGCCTGCCAATGTTAAGTTTATTCTGATAGAGAAAGAGGTGAGAAAATAGGTTGATTTTTTCCCTATAACTGTACATCCTTAAAAATTTGTTCTCAAACTATTTTTAGACTTCTTTCTACAAGCAACAATACGCACCCCCCTTATTCAACAGTTTGATCAGTTACAAAAAAATTCCTAACAATTATTCAGTTAACTACTTTTCTAGAAATTTAAACTTTTAACACTGGGAGTTCAGAATTTGACTACTCGATTGTAGCGGACTTAAGAAAAATGGTTGATGAAAACAACCCGTATGCGAAGATTTACAGAACAGCTGCAGAACGTATTTCGTTGAGAGGTTCGAGTGAGGTAAAGCTTAGACTGATAGGAAAGCGATCTAAGGATGGAAGAACGTATAATTTGCCAACAACTTCTGAAGTGGCAGCTCTTATCGGGGGTGATATTCAAGATACACCTGATGTGAGAGACATTATAGTTGAAAAACGGTGTGGTGACTTCAAACAAATACACGAGTTCAACCCATTTTATCTTCCTCTTCAGTACCCGCTGATGTTTGTTTATGGGGAAGATGGGTTCTATACCGATATTCCTAGAAATATGCCTCCAATGTCAAAGCGACCCAATCTTTATTTGAAAGAGTTCTTATCATTCCGACTACAAGAGAGGTCTGCAGAAGGACACCAACTTATGAGAAGTGGAAGACTACTGCATCAGTTTATGGTTGATGCGTATATAATGATGGACACGCAGAGGCTTCAGTGGATTCATCATAATCAACCCGCTCTTAGGGTCGAATCTTATAGGAAACTTACAGATGCAGTTTTAAGAGGAGATACTGATCCATCGTCTGCGGGTAGACGAGTTGTGTTGCCGTCAACATACACCGGTGGACAGCGGTGGATGACTCAGAATTTCCAAGATGCATTAGCTATTTGCAGGTGGACAGGATATCCATCACTCTTTATCACGTTTACCTGCAATCCAAAGTGGCCAGAAATTACAATATTTGTTCAGAAGGAGGGGCAAAGACCGGAAGATAGGGCTGATATTCTATGTAGGGTTTTTAAGATGAAGCTTGATAAATTGGTAAAGGATTTGAAGGAAAAGAAATTTTTTGGCAAGCCTAATGCGCGTAAGTAATCCTTTCACAATATATCTGTGTTGTAGTTGAATATCGTTTGTTAATATAATTGTTTTATCCATCAGTCCTACATTTTTTTGATAATTTTGGTTAACTTGATCAAAATTACAAATTATAGTAGGACGGATGCTATATATAATAACTAATCCACATATTTTATTTTTTGGTACAATAATTTTAATTATGCACATTTTTTATTTTATGCAGTTGTTTGCACGGTGGAGTTTCAAAAACAAGGTCTTCCCCATGCTCATATTCTTCTTTTTCTCGAAAGTAAAGACCAAGCACTAATCGCTGAGGATGTCGACAAGTGTATAAGTGCTGAGTTTCCCGATAAAGAGACTGATCCGGAATTGTACGAGGCCGTGAAAAAATATATGGTGCATGGTCCTTGTGGTGTTGCTAACCTAAAATCTCCTTGCATGGATAACAAAAGATGCACGAAGAACTTCCCCAAAAGCTTTAATGAAGGCACTTCCGTTGACGAGAACGGATATTATGTTTACCGGAGGGGAGAGACACTGGGGCAAATGTAGACAAAAATGGAGTTTTCCTTGATAATAGGTATATTGTGCCTTATAATCCACAGCTGTTGTTGAAGTACCGGGCTCACATCAACGTGGAATACTGTAATCAAAGCAAATCAATAAAGTACTTATTCAAGTATATCAGCAAAGGAAATGACAGAATAGGGGTAGGTTTTGAAGTGAATGATGAAATTAAAAGGTACATCGATTGTCGATATGTCTCAAAATGTGAAGCGATGTGGAGAATATTTGCATTTGATATCCATTATAGGACACCCGCTGTAGAGCGCTTATCTTTCCATTTAGAGGGAGACCAAACCATTCCTTTCAGAGATGGCAATTATCTTACGGATGTTGTGGGTAAGCCTACTGTTGGCCAATCACAATTTTTACAGTGGATGAAGATCAATCGCGAGAATCCAGAGGCTCGACAGTACAAGTATTACGAATTTCCGCAGCATTTTATTTGGGATAAGTCAAAGCGAGAATGGCGTCCTAGAAGGAGAGGCACATCAATTGGACGAATTTATCATGTCCCCATCAATTCAGGCGATATCTACTATTTGAGGCTGATGTTAAATCACATTGCTGGTGCTACGTGTTACGATGATTTGAGAACTGTAAATAATATAGTGCACGGTGGTTACAAAAAAGCGTGTTATGCACTAGGATTGTTAGACGATGATAAGGAGTATGTTGATGGAATAAAAGAAGCAAGTCAAGACTTTTCGCGATGCTACTATTATCTAATAGTATGTCGAGGCCACAAGATGTATGAAATCAAACTTAGCAAGTTCTGTCAGACGATGTCAACTACAAGCATCAAAAGAATTTTAACAATCCTGGTAAATATTTTATTATGTTAGATCATACTTTGACTAATAATCTTGGTCAATCTTTTATTCTATTGATTAGTTTTTTAACTATACTCCCTCCGTCCTAGAAGAAGGCACACTTTTAGTAAAATTGATCAAACTTTGACTAACAATTTTTTTCATTTTTATTAAAATTATTACTCCCTCCGTCCCAAAGTAAGAATCCTACTTTCTATTTTGTTACTGAGGGAGTATATTGTATTTACATTAGTGGTTAAAGTTTGATCAAGTTTTCTAAAAGTTTCACTTCTGCTGGGACGGAGGGAGTATTTAGTTAATCATTTTTTTAGCATTTTTCGTTTTAATGTCAATCTATTTTATTATATATAGGTTTGACACTCAGTGAAGAGCAAGTTAAAAATTGTGCATTGGCTGAGATTGATAAGTTATTGGCAGCGAATTGTAGCGGTCTACAAAATTTTAAAGATATGCCTCAACCAAGCAATTCTGTAATTTCTGATGCGGAGAATATGCTAATATTGGATGAAATGTCGTATGATCTTGAGGAGATGAAGGCTGAGCACTCTAGGTTACATAAATGTTTGACTGAAGAACAAAGAATGGTTTATGAAAAGATCATGACGGCTATTGATAGAGGAGATGGTGGAGTTTTCTTTTTGTATGGGTATGGTGGCACGGGGAAGACTTTCATATGGAAGACACTATGCTCTGCCTTGCGAAGTAGGATGGATATAGTTCTTCCTGTGGCTTCTAACGGTATAGCTTCGTTGCTACTTCTGAGGGGTAGGACTGCTCACACCAGATTTGGCATACCCATACAAGTCGATGAAAGTTCAACTTGCAGCAAGATTAAGCCAGGTTCTGATTTGTGTGGTCTCCTAAAGAAAATGAAGCTGATAATTTGGGATGAGGCTCCGATGGCCCACAAGTACTGCTTTGAGGCGATTGACCGGAGCTTTTGGGACATTATGCTTACTAATGATGGTCGTTGCTCTGATAAGCCCTTTGGTGGATTAGTTGTTGTGTTTGGAGGATATTTCAGGCAAATATTGCATGTTGTGCCTAAAGGAAGCCGACATGATATTGTACATGCTGCCATCAGTTCATCTAAACTTTGGAATTCGTGTGAGGTCCTAAAATTGACAAAAAACATGAGATTGCAGGTAAATGATCTAATTTAAAACTCTTTACATATTACATTTCCCTGTTGCAGAAACTAAATGTTTCATCTCATTCATTGCCTAAATGTAGGTACGTTCCTCTTCTTCTTCTAATGTTCTAGAGATCAAAAATTTTGCTGAGTGGATATTACGGGTAGGAGATGGGAATGTCGGTGAATAAAATGATGGAGAAGTTGACATTAAGTTACCCGATGATATTTTAATAAGAGATACAACTGATCCTATTGCAACAATCGTTGAAAACACGTATCCTGACATATTACACAATATGCGTATTGATGGATTTTTTCAGGATAGAGCAATTTTGGCACCAACTAATGAGATAGTAGATACTATCAATGATTATGTGATGTCGATGTCGCCCAGTGATGAAGTGTTGTATATGAGTTCTGATAGCATCAGCAAGGAGGACGGAGATATTGCTGGCCACGAGGATGTATTTTCTGTTGAGTTTCTTAATACAATTAAATGCTCCGGATTGCCGAACCATTCCATACGTCTGAAGGTTGGGTGTATAGTGATGCTACTCAGAAACATTGATCAAGCTTCAGAATTATGCAACGGAACGAGAATGATCGTTACAAATCTGGGAAAACATATAGTTGAAGCAAGAATGCTTTCAGGAAAGAATAAAGGAATGAAGGTGTTTGTGCCCAGAATGATGTTGAGCCCGTCAGATATGACAAAATTCCCTGTTAAATTCCAACGTAGGCAGTTCCCATTATATGTTTGCTTCGCTATGACTATAAATAAGAGTCAGGACAATCACTTTCTCATGTTGGGCTTTACCTTCCTCGACCTGTATTCAGTCACGCGCAGTTGTATGTGGCAATCTCGAGAGTTACAAGCAAAAATGGGCTCAAAGTTTTGATTTGTGAAAAGGATGGTGAAACGAGCGAGGTTACTACTAATGTGGTCTATAAAGAAGTTTTTCACAAATTATGAGGTAATCCAAAATTTATGAACTTTCATAGTTGCATTAATTCATTTAGGGACGGAGAGAGTAGTACAGTTTTTGAATGTCAACTCTAAGTGTAGGTTCATTTCTTGCATTTTTGGACATTAATTTAGGGACGGAGAGAGTAGTACATTTAGTTGAAATCATTTATTCACATGCTACCTGATACTATGATGGCTGGTTTTGAGCATTGTTAGTGAAGCCAGCAGACATACTTAGTTTCTTCATTATTTTCTGTGTGCAGCAAGAAAAGACTCTTAATTATGTTCTGTAACTGTATATTTCTGTAATTTCTTAATGTGCAGGTTAGTCGACATTTTTTTCCCGAGTTAGTTGTTGGTTATGAATATACTCGTGCTCTTCTCTATGTTGATGATGATAATAGTAGACTAAAAACGTTTTTTTGTTGTTGAATGATTGATAATGTAGTCAATACACAGGATGGCAAAGAATTTCAGCTATTGAAATGGTTCATAGTTCATACGAATATTTGCTGATCTTTTTGTGCTATATTTCTTTTTGACAGGTGAGAGGTTTTCGGAAATTGTGGGCAGCCCTTACTATATGGCACCCAAATTTTTGAAGCGATATTATGTACCAGAGGTTGATATATGGAGTGCCGGAGTTATTTTGTATATTTTTGTTATGCGGGGTTCCTCCATTTTGGGCAGGTATTTTTCTCTAATATGCATATTATTCAATCCGGCTCCGAATGCATGTAGGTTCAAAGAATTTGATTAGCTTTGTAATTGAGGAATATATGGGTAGTTATATTACATTTCTCGATGCAGAAACTGAACAAGGTGTTGCTCTTGCAATTCTTCGGGGAATTATTGATTTCAAAAGGGACCCCTGGCCTCAAATTTCCGAAAATGCCAAGAGTCTTGTGAGGCAGATGTTAGAGCCAGATCCCAAGAAGCGTTTGACTGCTCAACAGGTGCTTGGTAAGTCAGTTGAGATTGATATCCATGAAGCCAGTCATGTAAACTTTTGATATGTTTTCTTTATCACAAATTTAATGGACGAAGAGTTTTATCATCCACCAGAAATGTCCATGACATGTGATTTTTTTGGTTCACCTTTTCATCATAATGAGTTGCTACCCAACTTTAATTATGTACTATAGTTTTAAGACTCTCTCTCTCTCTCTCTCTCTCTCTCTCTCTCTCAAAATGCTTTGCGTCAGTTTTTCTTAATTGATTAGCTTTATTATTCTCGTCGAATTTCGACGGGCTATGAACTAGTAGTGACTAAGAGAAAGAAGAAATACTTCATTTGCATTTAATTAATAGAGGAAGGAGAAGGGTAATTGAATTAATTTAAGATAATTAATTTTTTTATTAGTCGATTTGATTCAAAATCAATATTCTAGAACCATCCGTGTTTCGAGGAAAAATGGGCTTGCTGAAGTACTTTATGCACTTGAACCTTTATATATAGATAGAGAGATTTTATCGCAACTCCTTAGCTCAAAAACATTAATTTCGATGATATATTGTGAACTTGAAAACAAATACTGATATAATATTTTGTTAACCTTTCCAAATACACAAGTTACCGATATAATATATGCAAAAAAAGGTGTTGAATCACATAGAGAATGGATCAATAATAAACAATAAATTAAATGTTTGGTTTTAAAAGATTTTAATTTAACTATAACAATTAAAACAAACATCCAAACGGATAATATGTATCTCTCCTATGTTCAATCACTTAAGTAAAAGTCAGTAGCATTTGATTTTTGGGCTACTACTTTAATTGATATACTTAATTGTGTTTTCCCCTAATTACACCCAATATGAAATTAACTCATTAAGAATAAAATAATATAATGAATTTGAATGAAAAAAATTGCATCAAAAGTAACCAAACTATTGGGTACTTTGAATTTCATACCCAAAGTCATTTTGTTGCATTTAACATACCTGATTTTTTTATTATTTTTTTTGTATATGTGGTATATGAGACTAACGTCATCAATTTTTTTCAGTTAAATGGAAATGTACAATGCATATGACCTTATTTTTTAGGGTAAAATAGGAAAATCAAATCAAAATAAGCTAGACAACTATAAGGATTCTAAGTGTAAATTTAAAAAGTAAAAGGGTGAGTAAAAATCAATTTAAAAGGGGCTGCATTTATTAGATTAAAATAATTAAAAATATAATAATGAAGAAACTTATTTTCATAAAAAATAAAAATCTAACACTTTTATTTTATAAATATATATATATATATATATATATATATATATATATATATATATATATATATATATATATATATATATATATATATATATACATATTAAAAGTCAAGGCAAAAAGATATGGAGGTGCCATGTGGACAAGGTTTTGTGGAATCTTACGTTTCGTGAAGCCACGTCATGATGAGTCCTAAGATAGCATGACTTTTCATTTTTCTTCTATTAGCTAATAGTATTAACATAGTATATTAGTTACTACTAGTGCTACACCCGTGTGTTAAACGCACAGATAAAAAATTATTTCAAAGAAAGTTAGAAATAATAGGAGAAGTTGCTCTCCATACAGCACGTCACACATCTATCCCTTTTATTTTCCCCCTTTTTTCTTTATAGCAAGTCAATATCTTACAAATGTGAAATGACAAAATCGATCAACTTTCCAATTCCAAAACTGTATGTGGGCAGGAAACGAAAATGGAAAGCTTTCTTGAAAAATCAAGGAGCTATGAAAAGTCTTAGTTAAGGAGCCATTTGGCGGTGATTAGGCACCCTAGGAGTGACCTTGACGCCTTAGGGCCGCCTAACGCCAAGAAAGTTGGTGTTCACAAAGGAGTCAAAGGTCCCAAAATTTATACTATTTCATTTCCTAGCACTATGCTAAGGCCTCTCAATATATACTACTCCATTTTCTAGCATTTCAATTCCTAGACGATGTGAGATTAATATCTCATTTGGTTTTCAAATGCTAAGGCCTCTCAATATATACTACTCCATTTCCTAGCATTTCAATTCCTAGGCGATGTGGGATATTTCCTAGCATTTCAATTTCTGGACGATGTGGGATTAATATCCCATTTGATTTTCAAATGCTAAGGCCTCTCAATATATACTAAATGGAAAGCTTTCTTGAGAAATTAAGGAGCTTTGAAAAGTTTTAGTTAAGGAGCCATTTGGCGGTGATTAGGTGCCCTAGGCGTGACTTAGGCGCGCCCGGTACCAAGAAAGTTGGTGTTCACTAGGAGCCAAAGGACCCAAAATTTATACTACTCCATTTCCTAGCATTTCAATTCCTAGACGATGTGGGATTAATATCTCAATTGATTTTCAAATGCTAAGGTCTCTCAATATATACTACTCCATTTCCTAGCATTTCAATTCCTAGACGATGTGGGATTAATATCCCTCAAAATTTTCAAATTTTATTTCGGGTTATTAAAGGGGGTGTGTTTAGTAAATGAGTAATAAACCTAGCCTCTATTTAGTCTGGGTTCTAGTTTAAGCGAAAAAAATTAGGGGGCGTAATGAAGTGCTTTGCACTTCAGCCTTTATATAGTTATAGATTAGAAAACATTACTAATAGACAATATCATTCTACTATTGTAATAGATAGTCATATTCTACTATTTAATACTAATATAGTACCATGTTAATATATATACTAATAGAGAAGAGGTAAGATAGGTGAAGAGTTTACATTAATTTGAATTTATTACATAAATTATTATGAGTGTACTAATGTTATAAGTTTGTATAGCTAATCATATTACTCAATCAATTTAGCCAATTAAAAGAATAATATTAATGAATTTTAACTAATTCAAACGATTATCAGTATTATTTATACTATTGAAGGCTACTAGGTATAATACATGCATATATATATATATATATAGAGAGAGAGAGAGAGAGAGAGAGAAAGACAATAAAGTAGATAACAAATATTTAAAAAAATTATCACTAAATGAGATATAAGCGTCACCAACATTTAAACTACTAAGCCAATAAAAAATATATTAATTATTTCATTTAATACATTCATTAGAATAGAATTTTCATAAGAATTAATATGATTATCCGTTAAACAATTAAATGCTAGGATGAAGGTTATGAGCTTAAAAGTCTTTAGCAAACGTATAATTAAAATATATTCATTGCAAATCTATTTGATGTTTAACTTATATTATTTCATGCATGCAATCACTTTAATTTGTTAAGCATACATAGATAATGAAAAGATATTAGTTACTCAACTATCTAATAATATGAGTTTCAATTTCTATCCATAATTATATAATTTTTATTCATGTAATAACATATGGATTATAGAAGTTGAAGGGCTAGTGTCTTTACTAACATTAATGTTTGAACACAACTATAAATGCCTACTTATATATAAAATGGTTTATGAAACAAAAAATATGAGTCGAAGTTTATAGAAACAAATTTTTCGATAGTTTCCATCAAACTGAAAAAAATAACTCACTTCTTTTAAATTTGTTTCATGGGTTCAGATAACATTTTTTTGACATATTGTGTTTTTGGTTTTATTTTCATCCCTAATTTTCTACTTTGATGATATAATTTAGTTTGATGGTTTACATAATATAAATCCTATCATGATGGGATTTTTAGAGCTATTATCTGTTCTTTTTATTAATTATCTTAAGATAGACAATTTTTTATATCCTTTATGTGTCTTTCACAGGATCTATCCTTATGCTCTAGTCAAAGCGTGTCTTTCACGGGATCTATCTCTATGCTTGAGTCAAAGCATAAGCCACCTCTTTGTTCTTCTTTATTTTTACATGAATAATTGATGTATCACATATATTTGTGTTATTATTATAAAACTGATTTATGTTATGATTGTAATGGTTGTAGATATAAATTGGTATTGCACACAGAAGATGGTTATGAGATGTACGTCTGTTATTGACAACTTAAGGAAACGAGTTTTGAATCATATCAAGATGTACAAAACAAAATTTCAAGTAAACTTATATATACCTAATCTATCTCATCCCAGTATTTGTGGATTTATGAAAATATATTTTTATTGATTGCAGTATTACAAATGTAAAGTGAAAAATAAAATTCAATGATTTTTTTACATGAAGATAGGAAGGGGCAAATATTTATTTAAAAATGTACACTACATGTGTTTAACAAATTTCCCTCATTCTGCACGTACATATATTTAAATCTGATTCAGTTGTACTGTACATGAGGGTACACGAGGACAAATTTCCCACTTTGTATGTTTATAATCTTTAATCTTTAATCTTTAGTTTTCATTTTTTGTTTTTGAGGAATGAGTACTAGATAGTTATTTTAATATGGTTTTGGATTTAATAATTCACATAACTTTGTATTAGTTGTGTATGGTGAAACGGTAGGTGAAAGTGTTTATTATACTTTCAATATGAGGATTGATTCCATAATAAATAATATATGATATCAAAAGTTTTAAAGCTATTGAAATAACTAAACAAAAAGAAAAAGAAAGAATAACCAACTCATGCCAGACATTTTTACTCATACATATCATTATTTATATATCGACACTATAACTTATTAATTTGTATATCTTTGTTGCTATTTCATTATAAGAAATATTTGAATGCCTTTCTTCACATATATTAAGAAAAAGTGCTAAAATAATTTTATTGAATTTAAAAGCAAACATTCATACTAAATTAAAGGTACTTTACAAATTGAGATCAAATTATTACATATGAGATATTATACTTTAGGTTTATTATTGAACTAAATAGTTATTTTTAAAAAGTATAATTAAGTCTTTCAAAAAAAAGTATAATGATTAAAAAAGGATCAGAAATAAAAAGGTTAAATTCATTTCTTTCTATAAACTTAGTGAAAGATAGAATCAAGTATTAAATCCAAATTATAAAAACTTAATAAAAGGTAAAAATAAGTTAAGAATAAGTGGCTTAAATAAAATCTTGAATTTAAATATACAACTATGATAAATTAAAATAATATTATAATAGTAATTATTTAATATCACTTTGTACCATTTATTTACTAATTATACATAAAATTAGAAATAAATTGACAAAAAAACATCTCGTGCAAAGCATGGGTTGTCCACTAGTTTTATATTATTTCATTCTACACTCTTAATAAATTTATAAATGTAAAAAATATTTTCTTAATGCATGCATATTTTCTTAATCATATTACTCAATCAATTGTATCCGTGCTAAGCACGAATACAATTTACTTTAGAAAGACAATTGTTTTATTTAGTTTACTAATATTACTTTTATTAAAAGTAATTAAAAGAATGAGGAGAATATATATAGTCTTTATGTGATGCTCTATATTTCAAACTCTTCCAAAATTTCTCCTAGTAGCGTAAACATAATTTTTTTTTTCTGAACCATCAGGCTTTGGCCTGGTGGCCAGAGCTCATGGCTTCCAACCTGGAGGTCATAGGTTCAATTCCCCCCCCCCCAATAAGTTAGAGGGAAGGCTTTCTCTCCCTAGAATTTCCTAGGCGTTTCTCTGTGTGTGTGTGTGTGAGTAGTGAAAAAAAAAATCTTTTCTTACATTTTTTTTTTGAAAAATTATTATGTGTACTCATATTTAGTTACTAATACCACTTTTAGTACAAGTAGAACAAAAAATGAATGAGAGAAATATGGAAAGTTTTGTGGTCTCCTAATAAAGCCTCCTAATAAACATGGATATTTTATTTGTTATAGCATTAAATAGGTTCAAGAGAGACATATTGATGTGGCACCACGTGACACTAAATTTCAAGTTTTTTTCAAAACTTGTCCACGTGTAATAATCATAAATTTCTTCCTTTACTATATATTTTATAGAGATTGTTATTTGTACTTATATTTGGTTACTAATACCACTTATAATGCAAGTAGAAGTAAAAGAAAAAGAATGAGAGTAATATAGAAAGTTTTGTAGTTTTCTAATAAATTCTTCAAATAATTAATATTTATGGATGTTTTAATTGTTATAGCATTAAATAGGGGTCAAAATATATTTACCCCCTCAACTATTCATCAAATCCTATTTTACACCCTTGAGCGAAATTCATCTCACTATGATACCCACCGGTAAAATTATCCCACTTTGTCCCCTAGATTCTAACAAACGTTGGAAATTTAATGAAATTGGTCATGTGCATATTACATGCGGGATAAATGCATCATTTATATATTTTTAACTACACTAAGAAAATAATTAAAAAAAACTCCACTTAGAAAATTAAATAATGTCTTCTTAAAATAATAAAAATTTAATAAGGTAAAAAAGAATATTATTATTAATTTCTTGTATATGGAAGAGTGAACAAATTAAAGAGGGGGGAATAAAATAATAGATAAAGTATTTTTTTTAATTGACGTACGTCAAAAGAGTGGTAAAAATAAATTAAATGGAAGTTAAAATGAGGATGATCAAAATATCCATTATGTGACCTGCACATGACTAATTTCGTTAAATTTCTAACGTTCGTTTAAATTCAAATAGCAAATTGAAATAGTTTTAACATTTAATATCAAAGTGAGACAAATTTTGTATGGGGGTGCAAAGTGAAATTTGGTGTATAGTTGAGGACGTAAATGTATTTTGTCCGTAAATAGGTATTTATTTGGTGCGATGTGGCGCTCTAGATTTCAAGTTTTTCCAAAACTTGTCCACGTGGCGTAACCATAGGCTTCCGCCTTGACTTATATATATATATATATATATATATATATATATATATATATATATATATATATATATATATATAAGTGTCACCAACATTTAAACTATTAAACCATTAAAAAATTTAATAATTATTTCATTTAATACATTCATTAGAATAGATTTTTCATAAGAATCTATATGAATAACCGCTAAACAATTAAATGCTAGAATGAAGGTTATGAGCTTAAATGTCTCTAGCAAACGTATAATTAAAATATATTCATTGCAAATCTATTTGATGTTTAACTTATATTATTACATGCATGCAATCACTTTAAATTGTTAAGCATACATGGATAATGAAAAGACATTAGTTACTCAACCATCTGATAATATGGGTTGCCACTTCTACCCATAATCATATAATTTTTATTCATGCAATAACATATCGATTATAGAAGTTGAAGAGTTAGTGTCTTTGCTAACATTAATGTTTGAACACCACTATAAATGCCTACTTATATATAAAATGGTTTATGAAATGAAAAAGTGTGAGTCGAAGTTCATAGAAACAAATTTTTCGATAATTTCCAAACTGAAAAAATAACCCACTTCTTTTAAATTTGTTTCATGATAACATTTTTTTGACATATTGTGTTTTTGATTTTATTTTCATCCTTTAGTTTTTACTTTGATGATATAATTTAGTTTTATGGTTTTCATGTACTGTTGTAATATAGATCTTATCATGATGATATTTTTAGAGCTATTATCTATTTTTTTATTAATTATCTTAAGATAGACAATTTTTTATATCATTTATGTGCCTTTCACATGATCTATCTTTATGCTCAAGTTAAAGCGTGTCTTTCTTTCTCAGGATTTATCTTTATGCTCGAGTCAAATCGTAAGACACCTCTCCGTTCTTCTTTATTTTTACATGAATAGTTGATGTATAGCATATGTTTGTGTTATTGTTGTGAAACTGATTTATGTTATAATTGTAATGGTTGTAGATATAAATTGGTATTGCACACAGAAGCTAGTTATGAGATGTACGTCTGTTATTGGCAACTTAAGGATACGAGTTTTGAAGCAGACGAGATGTACAGTACAATTTTTCAAGTAAACTTATATATACCTAATTTATCTCCTCCCAATATTTGTGGATTTATGAAAATATATTTTTATTGATTGGAGTATTACAAATGTAAAGTGTGAAAAATAAAATTCAATGATTTTTTTACATTATTTATGGATCGACACTATAACTTATTAATTTTTCTTTCTTTGTTGTTATTACAGTCTAAGAAATATTTGAATGCCTTTGTTCACATGTATTAAAAAAAGTGCTAAAATAATTTTATTGAATTTAAAAGCAAACATTCATACTAAATTAAACGTACTTTACAAATTGAGATCAAATTATTACATATGAGATATTATACTTTAGGTTTATTCTTTGAACTAAATAGTTGTTTTTAAAAAGTATAATTAAGTCTTTCAAAAAAAGTATAGTAATTAAAAAAGGATCAGAAATAAAAAGGTTAAATTCATTTCTTTACATAAACTTAGTGAAAGATAGAATCAAGTATTAAATCCAAATTATAAAAACTTAATAAAAGGTAAAAATAAGTTAAGAATAAGTGACTTAAATAAAATCTTGAATTTAAATATACAACTACAATAAATTAAAATTATCATATAATATTATAATAGTAATTATTTAATATCACTTTGTGACATTTATTTACTAATTATACATAAAATTAGAAATAAATTGCCATGACATTATTTAAATTTCTAACAAACGTTGGAAATTTAATGAAATTGGTCATGTGCATATTACATGCGGGATAAATACATCATTTATATTTTTTAACTACACTAAGAAAATAATTAAAAAAAAAAACTCCACTTAGAAAATTAAATAATGTCTTCTTAAAATAATAAAAAATTAATAAGGTAAAAAAGAATATTATTAATAATTTCTTGTATATGGAAGAGTGAGCAAATTAAAATGGGAAGAATAAAATAATAGATAAAATGTTTTTTTTAATTGACAATCGTCAAAAGAGTGGTAAAAATAAATTAAATAGAAGTTAAAATGTTAAAATGAGAATGATCAAAATATTCATCATGTGACATGCACATGACTAATTTTTATACTAGTATTAAAAGTCAAGGCGAAAGCCCTTGGGTGTGACACATGGACAAAGTTTACTTAAAGTTTGAATTTTAAGGCGCCACATTAGCAAGACACTCTTTGAACTGCCTTTTCATTACCACTTCTTAGCTAATCATACTACTTAATCACTTTAGCAAATTGAAAAGATAATCTGGAGAGTTATTTGCTAAGTGCATAAGTAAACAATTTTATATATTCAAAAGGCTAAAAGCAATAGATTTATTCTATTGATGTATTCTACTAATGAAGATTAGTATAACTATTCTTCTAATATATATACTAATGCCTAAGGAAGATAGTGAACAATCACTCATTTATTAGTAATTAATTATAATCTAATATAATAACTCATCCCAAACATTTGTAACAGTTGCCTTTTTGTTTCAAAAGGCTTTATACATGTGCAAAGTGAAATTTAATAATAAATTAAATTTCACTTTGCACCCCCATACAAAATTTGTCTCACTTTGATATATTAAAACTATTCCACTTTGCTCCTAGAATTCAAAAGAACGTTAGAAATTTAACGAAATTAGTCATGTGCAGGTCACATGATGGATATTTTGATCATTCTCATTTTAACTTTTTAACCTCCATTTAATTTATTTTTACCACTCTTTTTACGTATGTCAATTAAAAAAATATTTTATCTATTATTTTATTCTTCCCTGTTTAATTTGCTAACTCTTCCATATACAAGAAATTATTAATAATATTCTTTTTTACCTTATTAATTTTTTATTATTTTAAGAAGACATTTCTTTCACTCATACATATCATTATTTATAGATCGACACTATAACTTATTAATTTGTTTATCTTTGTTGCTATTTCATTATAAGAAATATTTGAATGCCTTTCTTCAAATATATTAAGAAAAAATGCTAAAATAATTTTATTGAATTTAAAAACAAACATTCATACTAAATTAAAGTTACTTTACAAATTGAGATCAAATTATTACATATTATTACATATGAGATATTATACTTTAGGTTTATTATTTGAACTAAATAGTTTTTTTTAAAAAGTATAATTAAGTGTTTCAAAAAAAGTATAATAATTAAAAAAGGATCAGAAATAAAAAGGTTAAATTCATTTTTTTCTATAAACTTAGTGAAAGATATAATCAAGTATTAAATCCAAATTATAAAAACTTAATAAAAGGTAAAAATAAGTTAAGAGTAAGTGGCTTAAATAAAATCTTGAATTTAAATATACACTACAAGAACAACAGGTTTTAGCGACGGAAAAATCCGTCGCTAAAAGCCAAAAATTCGTCGTTAAAGGCATTCTGCGACGGATTAGCGACGGAAAAAATTTGTCGCTAAAACCCTTGTCGCTAAATATTAACGACAGATTTTTGGGCTGTCGTTAAAGTAACGACGGATTATTCCGTCGGCAAGTTAAAAAATTCCGTCGCTAATTTTGAGAAATAGGCGACATTTTTTTCTTTCACACGACAAATTTAGCGACGGATTTAGCGACCAATATTTCCGTCGCTATTTTTATTAACCATTTTTAATACTTTTTAGTTTTTTATTAAATAAAAATTGAGGACTTTAGCGACGGACAATTTCGTCGCTAAATTTACATTTTAAATTAAATATATATATATATATATACATATATATATATATATATATATATATATATATTGTAAATATTCTCAAATCAGTCCCTTAAATTTTATTTTTCTCAAATCAGTCCATTAGGTTTTATTTTTCTCAAATCAGTCCATTAGGTTTTATTTTCCTCAAATCAGTCCCTTAAGTTTTATTTTCCTCAAATCAGTCCTTGATATTTCCTAGAGTCACACTTTAGTCCCCTAAACTTCTCTTATACCACAACCACCACCTGCCACCATTAACCACCCTTCACAACCACCATTCACAACCACTTGGAACAGCAGCTCTATCCTAGGTACCATTTGATAGACCAATGTCCACCTACACCGGGACAATTCATAAGAAAAATATTCAATTAACATATATTAAAGTTCTATCAGTCAAATAGTCAATCACCCATAATAAAGAACAAACAGAACCATCTATAGCACACACACTATAATTTAATCTCATTTCACGCCAACACAAAATCTGACTCCCTCAATCCCTGGTACAAATGCAATTTCCCTCTTGTACACCAAAAATCACTCAGAAACACGCACAAAGCTATAAATCACTCAGCTTACAGCACACAAATTCCTCTCTCTTCTCTCTGTGAGACACACATCTCAAACTCACTCATTATAAAAGCATATATAATCTCTCTCTCTCTCTCTCGCTCTCTCTCTCTCTCTCTCTCTCTCTCTTCCATACACAATCGAACACCCAGAAACTGGAAACCAATCCAGATTCGTTTTCTGGAGACTAAACAAAAAACTGAAAAACAACTATGCTAGAACAATCACAAATCCAAAACCAAAAACAAAACCAAAACAAAATTAAAGATTCGATTCGATTTGATCCGAAAACGATGAAGGGGAGACGGCTAAGGGTTGAAAACGACTAGAGAGAGAAGAAGATTCTACCCATTTTTGTTTTGGTTAGGGATTGAAGTTTGGTTGGCGGAATTGGGGATTAGGGGAGAGGAAGATTCATCCACACCCTCCCTTCTCCGCCCACCTCCACCCTCTCACCACCAACAACAACTTTCTAGGAAGAAGAGAGAGAAGGAGAGATGAGGGAGGCGGTGAAAATTGAAAAGAAAGAATGAGGGAGGTGCTAAGAAAGAATGAGGGAGGGATTTGTTTAGGGTTAGAAAAAGTGGGTGAATTAGGACCATTGGATTTGAGTGTGAAATTAATGGTGTAGATTGATTTATTGATAATCCATGTGAACATTAATGAGCCAATCAAAGGAAAGTGTAGTTTTATTTTTATGGGATGAATTTGGACCATTGGATGTAATGTATTTAATGGTGAAGATATTGTTTTAGGCTAGTGATCCAAGTGAATATTTGTGTGTCCAATGAAGTATTGTCACTTCTTATATTTATTTGTATTTCACAAAAAAAAATTATCATAATTATAAAATAATATTATCTTATAATAATAATTAAAAATAAATAAAAATATTAAATAATTATAACAATAATAGTAATTAGTAATAAAATAAGTAAATATCTAGAAGAAGGGTCATTACTAATATTATAAATTATTAATAATAAGTAATAATTGAATAATACATGTTAGAAATAATAATAATAATAATAGTTATACTATCATTTGTTTAGTTACTTTCTAACTTTTTTTAAATAATTTTTTAGAAAAAAACTTTCTTACTAAAAAAAGTCTAAAACATTTATCTCTATTAAAAAACATAAAAAAAAACTCATAGTGAAGGATATTGTCTGTCCCTCATTTATTTAGTTAATTTCTAACTTATTTTATATAATTTTTTTTTTAAAAAAAACTTCCTTACCAAAAAAATTCTAAAATATTTATCTCAATTCAAAAATAAATTAAAAAAATAATTATACTTTTAAAATATTAATAATACTTATTAATATACCCTCATACCCTAAACCTCATATAGTTTTTTTTATTTTTTATGAATATAAATAAATATTTTGGACATTTTTTAGTATGTAAGTTATTTTCAAAATGTTATATAAAAAAAGTTAGAAAAAAAAATAAACAAATGAAAGTATAATAAAGAAATCAGGGACGGGTAAAATTCTTTAATTTTTATTAATAAATGTATAGTTTTTTTTTATTTTTTATGAATATAAATAAATATTTTGAACATTTTTTAGTGTTTAAGTTTTTTTCAAAAAGTTATATAAAAAAAGTTAGAAAAAAACTAAACAAATGAAAGTATAATTGGGTATAGGGTATAGGGTATAGGGTATAGGATATAGGGTATAGGGTATATATAGGGTATAGGGTATAGGATATAGGGTATAGGGTATAGGGTATAGGGTATAGGGTATAGGGTATAGGGTATAGGGTATAGGGTATAGGGTACAGGGTATAGGGTATAGGGTACAGGGTATAGGGTATAGGGTATGGTGTATATGGTATAGTGTATAGGGTATAATGTATAGTATAGGATATAGGGTATAGGGTATAGTGTATAGGGTATAGGGTATAGGATATAGGGTATAGGGTATAGGGTATAGTATATAGTGTATAATGTATAGGGTATAGGGTATATAGGGTATAGGGTATAGGGTATATGGTATAGGGTATAGGGTATAGTGTATAGTGTATAGGGTATAGGGTATATAGGGTATAGGGTATAGGGTATAGAGTATAGTGTATAGGGTATAGGGTATAGTGTATAGTGTATATAGGGTTTAGGGTATATGGTATAGGGTATATGGTATAGTGTATAGTGTATAGGGTATATAGGGTATATGGTATAGGGTATAGGGTATAGGCTATATAGGGTATATAGGGTATAGGGTATAGGGTATAGGGTTTAGGGTTTAGGGTATAGGGTATAGGGTAAAATTCTTTAATTTTTATTTATAAATGTATAGTTTTTTTTTTTATTTTTTATGAATACAAATAAATATTTTGGACATTTTTTAGTATTGAAGTTTTTTTCAAAAAGTTATATAAAAAAGTTAGAAAAAAAAATGAACAAATGAAAGTATAATAAAGAAATCAGGGACGGGTAAAATTCATTAATTTTTATTTATAAATTATTGTTTTTTTATTTTTTATGAATATAAATAAATATTTTGGACATTTTTTAGTATTGAAGTTTTTTTAAAAAAAGTTATATAAAAAAGTTAGAAAAAAAATAAACAAATGAAAAAAGTTAATTTTTTTTTAAAAACAATTTTCGTCGCTAAATCCGTCACTATTCCATCAGTATTTTAAAAAGAAAAACATTTTTTTATTTTTTATTATTTAGCGACAAAATATATCCGTCGGTAATTTATTTTTGTAAAATTCGTCGTTAAATTCGTCGCTAATTTTAAAAAGAAAAAATATTTATTTATTTTTTATTTATATAGCGACAGAAAAAATCCATCGTTAAAAATTTGTAATCCGTCGTTATTCCGTCGCTAAAATGGGCGGGCTGTTTTGGCGCCACTATTGCGACGGATTAGCTACAGATTCATGTATGTCACTAAAATCCGTCGCTAAATCCGTCGGTAGCTGTTTTTTTCATTTTATCTTGCTTTCGTCGTTATTCCGTCGCTATTCCGTCGCTAATAGCAACATAATTTGTTCCGTCACTATTTGGCAGTTTTCTTGTAGTGATACAACTACGATAAATTAAAATCATCTTATAATATTATAATAGTAATTATTTAATATCACTTTGTACCATTTATTTACTAATTATACATAAAATTAGAAATAAATTGCCAAAAAACATCCCGTGCAAAGCACGGGTTGGCCACTAGTTTTATATTATTTCATTCTACATTCTTAATAAATTTATAAATGTAAAAAATATTTTCTTAATGCATGCATATTTTATGAAATGTTGAACTGAAGTTGGGTGTTGACCAAGTCAACATTTTTTTGACCATTACTAGCACCTTACCACCATTACAACCGCCACCCTCAAACACAACCACCTCCACACCACCATTGTCACCCCCATACGAATCCCACCACCGTCTCCATCACAATCACCGCCATAACCACCAACAACCCACCATCAAAAATTACAAGACCACATATTCAAGCATCTCTGGCTAAAATCAGCAAAGCAACAACAACTTTCTTCGGCCGGAATGCCCCGAATACACCAATCTGAGGCAAATCCCTAACCCGTCACCTTAGTCACCTTATTTATCCTTCAAACCGAATGGCATAAGGAATTGTTCTTGGTCTCAAACAATCTCTCTTTATCTCTCTTTGCCTTGTCTATAGATCTGGGTTTCATTCACCCCAAAATGCAAAAATATAAGTTTATATAAGTTGATTTGAAATGGTTTTTGTGATATTTGTTTGTTGTGGGTTTTATATTTGCTGAATGGTGATGATGGATTGTTGACTTGTTCAATCGGAAATAGGGAGGTTTAGCTTGTAAGCAATGGGGGAGGTGATAATGGTTATGGTGGTGTGGGTTGGACGGTTGTGGTGACGTGAGGCAAAGAGGCAAGTTGGGAGGGATATAAAAGGGTTTGGGAGGATTTGATTTCATATAGCCCTTTATAATTAAACTAGTCTAACAAATAGCAGAAATTAAATAAAACTTTGAGGTTGACAAGAGCAACCTTAAGTGCCCTGAACTCAAAGGGCAAGTAATCAGGCGAAGAGTTCCCAAACATTTTCTCGAATATCCTGTTCCCCTGAAAGAGAGCTAGTAATCCATATTAATCGTGTCGATTGAACTAAGCCAACCATATAAAGCAAAAATAGAATTCATAATTACAACTGGGAGATTGATTACATTTGATTGAATTGCTTCATAAACTTCCTAAAGATCTGTAAGCAGTTGTCTAACGACCGCATCGTACGTCAAAGTAAACAACTACGCGTTCTGTGATTAATCAATTGCACAATCTAAATTCATAAAGTGTGTGAGAATTTTAAAACTCAAAGTGCAAATAGACACAAATAGAATGTTGGAATGGACAATTCAAGTAAATTGATTGCATAATCAAGTAAGTTAAATTAGGGTTTATGAAACTTACTATGCGCTCGTTCTTGGCAAAAAAGGCATCTCTAGACCTGGGAGCCGCGGGAGCCGTGGATGATTACCGTCTGTTGTGCGGTTGTTGCTCAGTTGTCTTCTCGGAATCGACAGTTGGTCTTAGTGAAATTGCTTGAAGAAAGAAGAGAGGGAGTGTCGGCGACCATGGAAGAAGAGAATGAGGGGGTTGCAACATGACAAAAGAGAAAGAGGCGACCGTGTTTGTAGCGTAGGGTGGGGATGTTTTGTGGGAAGTTACGCTGGAGAGGGAGTAGAGAGAGGAAGACATCAATCAAGGCGCAAGAGAGAGGTGGAGGCGACGATGGCGACGATGGCGACGACGTTTGTAGTAAAGGGCGTAGATGTTTGGGGGAAGAGGGAGAAGAGAGATAGAGAAGAAATCATTAAAATGGAATATTAAAGGACCCAGGTTATTTATTGGGGGTATTTTCGAGTGTAGAATTATTTAAAGGGGGTGGATTCAGAAAATGACATTAGAGGGAATGAATCTAGTCTATATTTAGTGCAGGTTCTTGTTTGAGTGAGAAATGAGTGGGTGTGCTGAAGTGCTTTGCACTTATGCCATTATATAGTTATAGATGATATAAAAAAATAGATTAAAATATAAGTTTACCTTTTAGTTTTAATATTTTACATTTAGAACCTTAAATGTCTATATTGTTGACATTCTTATTTTACCCTTAAAAATAGGGTCATGTGCATTGTAAATATCCGTTTAACTGAAAAAAAATGATGTCGTTAGTCCCAAATAACACAGATGCAACGGGAAAAAAATCAGGTATATCAAATGCAACAAAATGACTTTTGGTATGAAATCAAAAATACCCCAATAGTTGAGGTACTTTTGATACATTTTTTCCAATAATATGAATCATATATCATGCCCTAACCCTACTCACTTTAACAAGATTTAACTACCTAAAGGTGGATAATCATGAAATTGATTCATGCAAGTATTCACACATTGTAAACACAAATCATGCAACTTTATTATTAATGTCTTTTGAAACATGTAAGAATTAGGAAGAATAATAACATTTTTGATAACCCAACAAATATATTAAACTAATAAAATTAAGCAAGAATGATCATGAGTTGAGACTTTAATTGATCTACTTAAATTGCCTTTTCTCATATCTCATTATCTCAAAAGTCTATCTAAAAAAGGATAGGATTCTCTATTTATACAAGAAAAAATAGGACAAATTATGGACATGAAAATGTTTTATTAAGTTTATATTAATGGGACTCATATGTTATACTTACAATAACAATTCAATTATTATTTTTTACCCTACTTTCTCTCTATTACCTCACTTTTCATACTCACAACGCCTAATTTACTACATTTTTTCTTAATTCTCATGCAAACAGTAACTAAAAAGATTGTAATAGGACATTACATAGTATTAAACAATATAAAACTCAACAATTTCATCAAAACAAGTTCAAATATAGTTAATAGATGAATATAAAACTCTCATCCATCAACAACTATAAATATAGGTACATCAAATTGGAAAAATATTGATAGCTCATTTTTAATATTGCGAATTTGGTAATTTATTTATTTGCTAATTAATACTAGAATTATTTGACCGGTTACAAAAAAATAAAAAATGAAAGAACCCATATTAGTAAGTCAAAATGTTATCAATAATTATTTTTAATTAATATAATTCACTTGCATATTCACATCAAAATTCGAATATTAGATAACTTTTAGGGTATGTGTTGGGTACACCAATTCCATAATTTGGAATTGGAATTGAAGCATGAAATTTCAATTCTGCTGTTTGGATGCTAAAATGAGGGATAGAATTGGAATTGAATTATAATTTTAATAGCCTAATTTCATAAAATCAATTCCATAGTTAAAGTAAAAAATTACAAAACCAATTCTACACAAATTCGAAACTATTGGGAATTTTTTTAGGCCGCTGGCTCCTCTTCTCCATCTTTCCCAAACCCACCTCACATCAACCACCCCTACCCCATCCCCATCACCACCCCACCCCCAACCCCCCCACCCTCGAGTAAAAAAAAAATAATCATTTTAAATTTATTTTTAACAACTCCTCCCCAACTCCACTCACCACCCCTGCCACCCTACCCTACCCCTCCCCCACCCCTCCCCTCCCCCTCGTCAGGTAAAAAAAAAATTAATCATTTTTTTAACAACTCCTCCCCCAATCCACTCACCACCCCCTGCCACCCCCCACCCCCAGTCGAATAAAAAAAAAATATTTTAACAACTCCCCACCACTGCCCCCCCCCTCGTCGGGTAAAAAAAGTAATCATTTTTTTTACTTGATGGGGGGGGGTGTTGTATAGTATGACTGGCTGGGTTGTATCAAGATTTTTTTTTTTTAATTACGATTATGATTCATGCCCGTGTTAGTATAGTGTGACTGTGCTATCTTATCCTACCACACATGTTATCCGTCGAGTAAAAAGTTAAAAAAATGATTAAAATAAATTTAAAATGATTTTTTTTTTACCCGACGGAGGGGGGTGTGGAGGTAGGGACAGGGGCAGGGGTGGGGAGTTGTTAAAATAAATTTAAAATGACAAATTCATTTTCGTTAGACTGCATGAGTATCCAAACAATAAAATTAGAATTGTAAATCAATTATAATGGGATTTTATAGATTAGCCAAATAATAGAATTGAAGCTATATGAAATTTGAATATGTTGAAATTCAATTCCATAAAATTGTGATTCTAATTCAATTCCAATTATGTGTATCCAAACGGACCCTTAAGTCAATTAATTCCATAATTTTCATTTAGATCACACAACGTTTAAACTTTAAACCAACAATATCTCACACGTCACTCATTCACATTTAATGACAATTTTCCTTAAACTTTAATCGAAATATAAAAGTTTGAAGAACCATTTTTTCTTACAAGGCCAAACTGCTCATTTGCTCACCTAATTTTTCACTTTTTACGTTATTCACCACACATCAATCATTCCATATCTCATCCCTTCATAAAAAAATATTTATATTAAAATTATTTTTTACAATCCCCTCTCACCACCACCACCACCACAGGTAGGTAAAAAAAGTATTTAATCATTTTAAATTTATTTTTAATAATTCCCCACTCCCACCACCACCACCACCTCAAAGTTAAAAATATTTTTTTTATTCATTTTAAAATTATATTTTAACGACTCCCACACTCCTAAGCACTTTTTTTTTATTCATATTAAAATTATTTTTTAACAACCCTCACCACCCCCACCACCACCAACCCACGGTCAAACTTTTTTTTCTCATAATTAAATTTATTTATTTTTAACAACCCCCACCCAACCTTACTCTCCTACTCTCAGCTACCCACCCTTACCCCCCACACTCTCGGTTACCCACCCTACCCCACACCCACACCCTACCCTATCACCACCTCAGTATACCATCATTTTATCCTTTACATTTCCCCCACCACCCTACCCTACCTCACACCCACCCACCTCACCTCTAATAGTCCCCACCTCCTACCCTATCACCACACCTCCATCACCCTATCCCACCCTGTCTCTTTCAACTTATATCAAATTGTATTTTTATTGAAAAATATTTTTCTTTAATTTATTAAACAAATGAAAATATTTTTCGAAAAATATTTTTCTTACCAAACAATCGAAAATATGTTTATGTCATTTTTCGAAAAATATTTTCATTTTTCGAAAATACATTTTACAAAACTCATTTTACGCGAAACAAACGGAGCCTTATTTTGACAATTTTCCTTCAACTATATGCTTTTGTTTAGTTTTAATCGAAAGCTAGAATTTTGAAAAATCGTTTTTTCACACAAAATCTCATTTTTTTTTTTTATAAAAATTAGCACAACTCATCAAAAATTACACTTTAACCAATAACATGATTTTTTCTCAAATAATTTCTTTTTAAAAATATAAATACCAAAATAACTCACATTTGAAACTATTTTACAAAATGTCCAACTTTTTAGAACTCGCTACACCATATAGCAAGTTCAGTTAAATTAGGGTTTAGGCATTTGAATTATCAGTTGTAATTAACAAAGCAAAACTCGCCACACCATGTAGCGAATTTGACCGGTTACACAGAACTCGCTACATGGTGTAGCGAATTTAAAATGACATTTTTTCAGTAGATAAGGTTTCCACATCCGAATTCATTCTCATTCTCATATCCCCTCGTACTTACTCTAAAAAAAATATCTTCACATCGTTTAATTTCGTCAGAATCACTGAAGACCAAAAATCAAGGTAAATTAACATCATCTTAATCATTGTTTTCACTTGTGTTTAGATATAAAATTTAAGTTTTTAACTGTGTTTTAGTATATTATAAATATAAATGTTAGGGTTTTGTTATGTAGGTTTTAAAACTATGATTTTGTAATGTAGAGTTAAAGATGAACGGGGTTTCAATTATTTTCATGTGCTATTGGGGAGGTGATGATAAACAACTATTTGATGGTCCTCATTTTTAAAGAAAGTCAAAATGTGCAAGTCCCTCCGAGTGTCGCACAGTTCTGGGACCCCCTGCAGCATGCCAAACTGCCTCAGATCACGATCCGGCAAATGTCACTCTATCCTCTCAAAGCATATAAGAGGGACCCGTGCCATCTATACGGGCCATCCCTAAGTGCAGTAGGCCGGATCATATCTATCTCTATTAGGCTTCCACACAACCTGATCATCTGTTAGCTTGGTTAGCTGATCACGATAGCCTCACATGTTATGGGCAGTAACCTCCTTGAGATACAATGATGATGTGGTCCACCTGAAATTTCACAAAAAGAATAATTATAAGAAATAGTTAAAAAAAAACTATAACGACGAAAAAATAACGTATGATATATGTATACCTGCATTCTAGTGGCATGTGCTCGAAGTCCGGATCAATGTTTCGCCTTCGAATTCCAGGTTGCACACATAGCAACCGCTCTCAAGCCCAAATCTATATCAAATACTATAACTAATGCCAATAATTTGAAATCAAACTAAAAACCAACAATATAATGCACATTAAAATGAGATAAACATACCTGTAGAATGTTGAGAAATCCACCGCACTAGCTCATCAGAGGGTTAGTCGCACAACACAGCTCTCGATATAGAAAATCCAGCGACGCACTTCCCCAACTGTACATCCAGACCCTCGAAAGCTCCCGAGGCAGAGGGAGATAATAAAACTTAACCTTGTTGTTCGTATGACCAGGCATCACCGTAGAACCCAAGGCAAACATGATATATGCCTGTGTGTACATATCAACAATGTCATATTGGAAATCATCAGCGAGGTCATGGAAGTGTGGAAACTGACTTGTAATCCACCGTAGCTTTAGACTACTCCCATCCATATCTCCGGGAGATGGGACAACCCTAAAAGCCGATGACACACCACCCGCCAGTCTTGAAGTGGTGGGATATCACCATCAGTAACATCATCCCCATCAATCGGTAACCCGAAAATCATGGCGATATCCTATAGGGTAATCGTCATCTCACAAACCGGGAGGTGGAATGAATGGGCCTCCGGACGCCATCTCTCGATCAAGACATCCAACAACCCTTAATCGTATTGAATTCTTCCTATGTAATGAACTCCACTAAAGCAACACTCGGCTAATCTCGACAAATTTCTCGGTGCTAGTCTATCCGACAACGTGGCACCACGACGAAATGAGAGCGGACTAGCAACCTGCTGTCCGACCCAAATAAAACGAGCTTTGTGGCTCTCATCTGCAGTCAAACACAGAGTTATCGATAGGCCCGAGATCAACGAAGATCCATCTGTTTCAACAAAAGAAACCCAATTTTAATATCAAATAAATACATATATAAACATAAAGATTTTAAAATATCAATAGCAAATACTTCTACTTCTCCAAATTGAGTTCAAAACCTCAAAATTTCAAATATACCACAATGGAGTTCAAATATACCAACTATTGATTTCAAATATATCAAAAATGATGGAGTTCACATGTACCAACAATTGAGTTCAATAATAACACTAATATTCAAGAAAATCCTAATTATTTCAATATATACAAACTAAAAACAAAGCATATACACAAATCAAAGCAAAAACCTATTTTTTGAGACTAATTCAACAAGTATCCAATTCAAAGCAAAATCATCAAAGCATACACCATATTTCAACAAGTATCAAAATCAAAACATATACCCAAATCAAATCAAATACTCTATTTTAACAATGAAGAATGATAAATTTTGATGTAAACTTACAATGGCAAAATTAGATCTTAAAAATCGAATTTGATGATGTCAATGACAACCTTTTTCTTCTTCTCCCTTCTCCCTTACTTAGACTTTAATGTTTTTTTTTTTCTTACTTCAGACTGCAAGCCACCGCTGCTGTAGGTCTTGTTTCTTAGAACTCGCTACACCATGTAGCGAGTTTCATAATCGAGTAAAATCGCTACATGGTGTAGCGATTTAGGGCACAACTAATTATCAATTAAATGCCAATGAGATTAACCCTAATTTAACTAAACTCGCTACATAGTGTAGCGAGTTTCAACGGTAACATGTTGAACTCGCTATACCGTGTAGCGAGTTCTAAAAAGTGAGATATTTTGAAAAATAGTTTAAAATGTGAGTTATTTTGATATTTATATTTTTAAAATGAAATTATTCGAGATAAAAATCCCAATAACATCCACAAAATAAAATTATTACAAAATCTACAAGAGAAATTTAGGTAAAAAAGGATAGAAATATCCAAAATTAGCATGATTATAGAGTATTTGAAAAATCCCCCCACTCCCATATTTTCCATTTTCTATAATGAGAAAAAAAAAAAGAAGAGTCAAAGCCCACACGAGAGAGTTCTTCCCCCTCTCTTTCTCTCTCTAAAAATCGACTTTCCCTCTCTATATCTAAACACACACAAACACGCCGTATCACTCTTTCTATATACGATTCGCTATCTCGGTTTCCCAATCCCTAATTTAATCACCCCATTTCACCTCGACATTTCTGTTTAATCGAATTCTCGCTCAAAAACCCTAGCTTTTTTCTGCTATCTGGTGTAAAATCTCAATTTTTATTATTTTCCGAACCGTTTCAAAACCCTAATTTAAGGATCGGGAGCTTGTTAAGTTGTGAAGATTCAAATTTGATCAGGTTTGCTTGATTTCGAGGTATGCTGCGATTTTTTTAGTTTGTTGGTTAATCCATTATTGAATTTTACGTCTATGGTTGTTGCTGAATTGTTTGATTTGTTTTTTTTAAGTTATTTCCTTCATTTGGGTTTCTTGTAGTTTGGATTAGCAAATTGTATTCAATTGGTTGAGAAATAAGGTTAGAGTGGGGTTTGAACTGATTCTTTAGTTATATTTTACTTTAATGAGGAGTAAAGTCAGTTTTTTTTTTTGTATTTCTGTGAAGATTTGAAGATCATAGTGATTTAAAACTACCAATGTTAGCTGTAGTCATTACTCATTTCAGAATTTGTGATCAATTTATTTTAATCATGTACTTTGTGGAATCTGCTAAGTAACGGAGTTGCTCGGAGTTAGTTGGGAAAGTCATTTATTTCTTTTATCCCTTTTTGTGTTGGCAACTCAATGTTGTTAAAAATTGTCTCATTGGTTTGACTGCTCAAAGTTATGGGTGCTTGTCTTGGTTTTGAACTTCAGTTAGGATAGTTTCATTATATCAGTTATAAGGTGTTAAGTGTTGGGCTGGGGTGTTATGTTGTCATCATTTCCGTAACTATTTATTTTGTTTTCTACTGCTCAATATTCAATTTTGTGCTGGGTTAAATGATGGAATTGTCTGAGTAGATTCGTGTGCTGGATCAAGTGTTACATCTATATATACATGGTTATTCATATACTTGCATCTGACGGTACATTTGCTTGAAGAGTAGCTATAATTAACTCCTGGAAGCTGTAGACTTTTATGTAATGAATCAAAGTTAGGTTATAATTTTGAAAATCATAGCTGTTTTAAATTGAATGTACTTTGTTACAAAATTTCAAGGGATTTAAAAATATTAGTTCGTCCACATGGAACATTGTTGTATCAAAAGACCTTGGATATGTTCCATATGCAGTTAATTGATGCACATTTTCCTAACTCACGTTGACTTTCCATTTTTATAATCTCTATTGATGTTCAGGATTTGTTTCTACCCCGACGTGCCCACTTTTAGTTCGAGATTGCTTTTGATATTCCCACACAGAGTGATAGTAGATTTTTTTTTTTTTTGAAAATTTGTGAAGTAACTCATGACATAGTTGCTATTCATCGTGCTTAGGCTTATCAACCAACTTCGGTCTTGGCTTAACTTCTATGTAACCCGTATAGCAATTCTGAATGCAGTTTAAGTTGCATACCATCTTGTTGTGGTTCAATGCGGAATGCAGTATGCAGGTGATATTTGGGAGAAATGCAAAGGTATGCAGTTAATAATGGTGGAGTTGGTGGGCCATCAACAAGAGATGTGCGAGCTGAGTCGTCTTCACTCTCATCCAACTTCCCGTTAAATCCTAGGTAACTGTTTTTATGCTCTGTTATTTATAATTGCTGATAAATATCTCTCCCTTTGTGAGATACGTTACAATGCCTATGTAACGCAAAATTTTGAATAAATTTTCCCTCTTACTGAAAATGCTTATGGATTTTATTTGTTCATCATTCAGATCTTTTAAAATACACTGACAAGTTACATGTATCTATGCTGATATTTAACGTCAATGACAATGAGTGTCTCGTACAAGACAAGACTGAAATTAACTTTTAGTGCCTGAGCAGCTTCAAAGTTTGTAGGTTCCTTATACCCTGTGTTGTATCCAAATTGGGGCGCAACAATGCAAAAAAGGCAACCACACAACTTAACAAAATTAAGACCCATTAATACAACCCAACCCAAAGTCGAATGAAATCACCTAAATACATTTTCAGAAGCTTAACAACACCGAGTTGATAACGGAAACAATCAACTCAATAGCGTACTCAACTCACCAATGCAGAAAAGACAACCACATAATAACTATGGAACAACATTGTCTTTCCTCTTGCAGCTGAAATCTCCCTTCTTACTCTACCCTCACTATAGCATGAATTGAATCAAAGTAACAAGAAAACCTAAGTTTGTATTTAGTTAGGTGTGTCATAAATGTATGCATTCCGTAATGAATACGAGCTCTCTGATGCGGAAAGCTATTATAAATTAAATGTAGTCAACCAACGCCAACCGCCTTTGACCTTTAAAAATGAATCATCCATAAATTACACTGACTAGACTAGACAAGATGACCAAATATGAATTCCACTTTGCAGAAACTCAAAATTTAGATTAGAAAATAATTATTACCATTTTTTAACATGAGTATCTCAAAGAAAAAATTCACAGCTAAACGATTTATGCACATAACTAAAAGGATGACTCTGTAACTAATGGTATAGGTAAATAAATGCATTTGAGAAGATAGTTCTTATACTATTAGCTCGTCTGGTTCTTATAGAATCATACCTTGTTCTGAGCACAAATCTTTTTGTTGAAGTTATGCTATATGGCACTTAGTGTTGCACCGCGAAACAAAGTCACATTCATAAGATGAATGTGGCGGAGATGCGTATGATGGACATGTGGGCATAGAAAGAAGGATTGGTTGAGGAATGAGGTGATCAAGGGGAAAGTAGGAGTTGTATCAATTGAAGATAAAATGAGGGAGAATCGCATAAGGTGGTTTGGTCATGTGAGACGGAGATCAAGTGATGCACCGGTTAGAAGTACTGAAGAGTGGAGAACTGATAAAATAGTGAGGGGGTAGGTGAAGGCCTAAGAAAATTTGAATAAGGGTGATTGAAAACGACATGAGTTTAATGGGATTTGATGAAAATATGGCGTTGAAAAGGCCGCAGTGGAGGGAAAAAATTCATGTGTTTGATGGGGTTGATTCCCCCCCCATATTATATATATACATATATATATATATATATATATATATATATATATATATATATATTCTTTTTTACTATCATTCTTTTTTTATTCTTTGCTTCTTCCAAATTTTATCCCCTCCTTTCTCTCTCTCTCCCTTTTTTCCTCACATTTTTTCTTTTACGATGACATACAAGGATTCATGCTAGCCGACCCTAAAGTATTTTGAGACCAAGGCTTTGCTGTTGTTGTTGTTGTTGTTGTTGATACTCACGTAGAAAATGATCATATTTTTTTTTTAAATCTAAATTGTGGGTTTCTGCAAAGTGGAACTTATATTTCGCCCTCTGGTCCGTGTGATTTATCGATGCTTCCTTTAGATAAACATATGAGGTGTTTGGCATTGGTTGACTCCATGTAAGTCTTTACCTTAATTGATGTAGCTGTATTTTCATATTTATATTATCTTTTCCGTTTAGAAAGCTCGTATTTAAGGAACACATACATTGTACTGAACATTCCAAAGTACAAATATATGTTTTTTTTTTGCTAATTAGATTCAATTGATATAGTAGTGAGGTTAGAGTAAGAAGGGAGATTTTTGCTGCAAGAAGAAAGAAATTTTTGTTCCATCCTTATTGCGTGTTGGTCATTGCTGGATTAGTGAGTTGAGGAAGCCACTCAGTTGATTGTTTCTGTTATCTATTCCCATGTTAAGTGTAGTAGGAAAAGGTATTTAGGTGATCTTATTCTAGTTTGGGCTGGGTTGCATTTGTGTCAGTGGGTCTTAGTTTGCTAAGATCTATATGTGTACATATGTGTGTGTGTGTGTGTATATATATATATACATATACATATACATATATATATATATATATATATATACATATACATATATATATACATATATATATATATATACATATACATATACATATATATATATATATATATATATACATATACATATATATATACATATATATACATATACATATATATATACATATATATATATATATATATATATATATACATATACATATACATATATATATACATATATATATATATATATACATATATATATATATATATATATATATATATATATATATATATATATATATATATATATATATATAGTCACACGGAAAAACAAAAGTAGAAGGGTTCTTACCGTGTTACCCACATTGCCCCAAACATTAACAAAACACATTAAACCAATTTTTGTGCCTTTCTATGAGTTGAAAGTGTCTCCACAAGTCAACATAACAACATTTACAAGTTTTTCTTTAGTTCTTTTTATTCCCTCTTCTCGATATTTTTAATTAGATGCCTTTTGGGGTCTTATATTATGTAACTGATTAAACAGACAATATGGTACTTACATTGGAGCCCTTCTTTTATAGAAAGAAAAAAAAATGATCCTTTTGTTATCATAAATACAATCTTCTTTTCATATAAAAGAATAAAATAATTTCTTTTGTCTTAACCCTAGCTATTGCGTATCCACCTTGTCTCCAACTGAGAAAAATAAAGATGTATCTGGTAGGTGCCCAGGTGTAAGTATATACCTTAAGCATCCGTGTACGATATTTATTGGGTTCTGCCACATCGCCCATTTTGGAGCATCATGCATTGTAGATTCGTTCTGATTTTTGGCAAAACTGTGGACTTATAGGAACCAGCGTTTAGGTGTTTTGTGATAGAGCTCATCTATGCATTTATTGTTCCTTATCTGCCACAGTTAGTAAACAGAGTAATTAAGTCAAAATTCACATAGGTACTCATACTCCCTCCGTCCCACCTCAAACGGACTACCAAAATGGCAAAGGTTTTATACTTTTATATTCAATAAGACCCACTTGTCATACTCATAACAACAATTTACTTACTATTCCTCCCACTCATTCTCTCTCCTATTTTGCTTTTCATACTCACAACACCTCCTCCCACTTAATCTCTCTCCCCTAATTTTCCTTAAATGTTGTGCCCTAAAAGTTAGTCCGGTTTGAGGTGGGACGGAGGGAGTATTGCCTAAAAGGAAAAACAAATGTTTTCAGTGTCTTGCTTAATCATTCATCACCTGGATGAACTTATAGGAAAATAGTTTAGTATACTTAAAATACAGACCCGTTAGAGTGTTGTACGTTATTCTATGAGTGTATTAATTGCTGTATATACTGCCTTGTAAGACCTAACTTCATTCTATTTTACTGTACGTGTACCATTCCGGTTGATTCACATGTATAATTCTCTCAATATAAATAAAACTGCAAAGAAAATGGTTCTAGGTTCTTGTTTCTCTTAAAACTTAGTTGCAAGTCCATGAACCTACCAACCTAAACATAAAGCAGGACCAGTTTAAGGAAATGTATTTTGCTGTATATGTGGTCGTATCAGCCAAAAGGAATTGGTGCTATTCTTTGTACTTAAAACCAGATCCATTCCAATCAGCCTTTTTGTGGGTTAAATGGGTTTAATTACCTCTTAATCTAATGGGAATTTGGACAGAAGTTGGGATTTAGGGAAGTGATTGATGCCTTAACTTTGGTGGGCTGTATCTTATTGTGTATGCCAAAATTTGTAATTTATGTGGCTAATTTGATTGCATCAAGAATAAAGCCACATTTTCGAACTTCTAGTCAGAGTTGTGGGAAGGAAAGCAGGGGTGAATTACACAGTTTTTGAAGCAGGGAAGTCAGCATCTGATGTACAATTACCAAATGTGCACCTGGATTCTGTCTCTTGGTTAGCGGAGACGTTGATAAAGCGAGAGCTACTAGGGGTTTGAGATCTGTGGATTGTTCCTTTACTGTAGGTGTAGGGACTTCGAACATACCTAAAGATGACAGCTAAATCAAATCTAAGAGAATTTTGACATTATGAAAGATTCTGTCAAAGTTCATTCTCATGATTGTGTAGTGGTAGTTTTCTGATGCCAGACAAGAGTCTTGAGGGTTTTGTTTTTGATTGGTTGGAGATCACAATGAAGAGAGGCCCAACTATGGTGCCAAAGAGGTTCATCCCTTGTCACAATCCTCGAGTGGAAAGAAAGAATATGTACACATCATTGGGGTGCAAGGCAGTTTTCTCTAGGATGGGTTGTAGGGAAGTTATAAAGTCAAATAACATATTTCTCCGTAATGGGCTAATGTTTTTCAGTTGTTGGGTCGTTCATATTGGAAAAGGCTAGGTTTTACTTATCTCTTATGGTCTAAGAAAATTGTGAGTTGCTAGTAAAGAACTCCGGTTATCATTTCTCGTTGTTGCACCCAATGAAGTCAATCACATGTGATATGCTGTGTTCATGTAAGAATACTACATATGATCTAATCTCTTATGGTCTAAGAAAATTGTGAGTTGCTAGTAAACAACCCAGGTCTATCATTTCTCGTTGTCGCACACAATGAAGTCAATTGCTTGTGATCTGATGTGTTCATGTAAGAATACTACAATTCTTATGGAAGTCGCTGCTGAAGGGAACTGGGTCCTCTCGTTGATATGTGGAGGGTGATTCTGATAAGGAAGAGGATGTTCTAGATGGACGAGGCCACTGGTGATGATTATGTGATAATGATATTATTGATGAGGGGTCGGAAAGATGGTTTATTTGAGACGCTGAGGCAGGACTTTGAGTTTATGAACTTGTGTACGAATTCACGTCTAACGCTTCAATGATTATGACGATGGGGGAGGTAGGACTTGTTTGGAGCTCAAATAAGCAGGAGGGATTGGTTATGGGAAATCTGAGCTAGACTTTACTTCTTTCGAAGATAAGTTTCAGGAGGAGCAGGTGATACCAAAGGAAAAGTATCAGAGTAGAACTTATGCACTCCTTGTGAATGACAAATTGAACAGGAAAGACCTTTTCCTATTTTGAGAAATTCCTTGACATGCCAGAGTTTAGGTGTTGTTCAAGAGGGAGAAAGAAATAGCGGTATTGTTTATTAAGGCATTGGAGACAGGAACTTGCTCTAGGAACATTGCTGAGTTCTTTCCCAGTTGGAGGTCAAATTGGTAACTCCGTCGAGGGAGTGTCAGGATACAATCGGCCACTGGTAAGAGATGCTCAGGTTGACATTTTCTGTAAATTATGGAGAAACGCACGCTAGTAGGAGAGGCGATACTTGGTCATGGGTTATGATTTACTACTCAAGTATTCAAACGTCCAGCTGTAGATTATGGTTCACATGCTTTCTTCTAATGAGACTGTTGGAGTCTCTTTAAGATAACTCAGGATTCAGTGTGTACCGTTTTTTGGTATGAACCTATCAAGTGAGATCAGGGTAGACTGGTCATTACTTGTGGGGAAAATGAATGACACTATTTATTTTAGAATAAACAGGTGGCTGGACTACATAGTACATACACTTTTCTCTCATGAAGCAGGTTGCAGTCTCAGTTTTATGTATATATTCAAGAAACTTAGGGCTAACAACCATTTAAGGTAACATACTATTTAAAATTACAAATAGCCCAGCGCACTATAAGTTTGACAAATATAGCAGTGTAGTTCCATTTTTGTTTTCAATCAAGAAAAAACAGGGATGCCGTTAAAAAGATAACGGATTAGTATGCTACCTTAGTCAGTCCAAGTTAGTAATTCAGCTATCATTTATATTGGCATCCATTTGTTTCCGTAATTGAAAACAAGCTTGAAAGTAAGCTGCTACATTTGTCAAACTGAAAGTTCGCCAATCTATTTGTAAATTTTGGTATTGACACTACCCTATTTTTTTTTTCCTGAAATTCTATGGTCTTAATTCCTCATTCTGCAGCTTGGGTTGCCTCTCTTTGTTTAGAATTGTACTGGACAAGGGCAGCTTTTTCTTGGTTTTTCATTGTAATCAGTGCTCCTGTCTTTTTGGTATCCAACCTTTGGTTGTAATACATCGTATGATTTTTATTAACTTCTTTGTTTTTTTTCTTCTCTACATTTTTAGAAGAATCTGTTTCTACTCTCTCTTCCATAAAGCTCACTAAATAGAAGAATCTTGTTTGACGCTGATCTTGTTTTTTTGTTTTTTCCAGACGGTCTTTGCAGCCAACCCCATACAAATTGAGGTGTGAAAAGGAGTCCCTGAATTCCCGGTAATTCCCACTCTAAGTTTTTGGTGTGCCATCATTTTAGTGCTACTGTGTTTCTGTTCCCCCCTCCCACTCATCCCCCAAACACACACAACATTTTTTGCAGAATGGTTCTAATCAGATAGGTCAATTGAACTGTGTCAAGTATTCTCGAGATTAACTTATTTTGCTGTTTGTTGGACCATACTTTAGAATGCTTCAGAAGTTTCTGATTCTCCTGCGATTGTACTTCCAACTTCTATCTGATTATTTATAATCTTTAATGATATGTGGGGATCTTCCTGTTCTCAAAATTAATTTTCAATTTGACAAAAAATTTCTTCTATTTCAGACTTGGACCACCAGATTTTCACCCTCCAACTCCAAATTGCCCCGAGGAAACACTTACTAAGGAATATGTACAAGCTGGATACAGAGAGACCGTTGAGGGGCTTGAGGTATAATTTGGAGATATAGTTGTTATTGCTTTTCTCTGTCTTCTGCTCTAGGAGGCTAGATGTAGATGCTATATTGTCTACTCGCACTTCAAGTACCTTATACTCCCTCCGTCCCGGTTCACTTGGCACCAAAATGAATGGCACAATAACTAAGAAATAAGAATAAAATAAAAGAAATGTGTGGTAGAAAATGAAGAGAGAGAATGAGTGGGGTAAATAGTAGTGTTGGTTGAATAAATTGAGTGGTGGAAAATGAAGAGAGAGAATGAGTGGTGGGGTAGAGTGAATATAAAATTATAAAAAGTTTGCCATTTTGGGTAGTGCCAAGTGAAGTGGAATGGACCAAAATGGAAATTAGTGCCAAGTGAAGTGGGACGGAGGGAGTATAAGTTATATTCTAATCTTAAGGTTGTATATGGCTCTAATTTCTACTAGAGGCAGTTGCTTAGTTACAGTACAATTGTGCACCTTTCCATGATCCTGTTGTCAGAATGTGGTGCATGTTGTTTTTATCTGAAACATACAGTCGATGCATGGCTGAATGACCTTTGGTTCATACATAATTAAGCGACCACTATATTATAAGTTATATTCTAATCTTAAGGTTATATAAGGCTCTAATTTCTACTCGAGGCAGTTACTTAGTTACAGTACAATTGTGCACCTTTCCATGATCCTGTTGTCAGAATGTGGTGCATGTTGATTTTATCTGAAACATACAGTCAATGCATGGCTGAATGACCTTTGATTCATACATAATTAAACGACCACTATATGGTTTCTTTACGTATGTTGTCTTTTGGAATCCAGATTTGAGTTTGTTTTTCCCAATCCTTAGATACATGAACCAAGCAGCAGATATTCTCCCTAGTGAATTTTTTGAGTTCAGCTTTAGTCTTTTTGGGTTTATTTGGTCAATGAAGGACTATGTACAGTAGAATTTTGGTGAATATTATTTATGGGAAGAAAACTCATACGGTGTACAGAATATCCGAGATCAATGATCTTGTGGAAGAATGGAGCTTGTTTTCTCATTAATTAGGCTAAAGAGGGTGAGGAAGTTTCTGTTCTTATAATTTCCTTAGATGTACACCTATTTTAGCAGCTCAGAGTCTTAGCCTTTTCTTAGACTATGTTGACTAGATGTTGTGATTGGGGAAACTTGTGATTTGCTGGGGGCGTAGAGGTTTGATTCTGCAAAATACAAATATGGCATCAGACAGTTGGCATGGCAAGGCCAGTATTCGTTACAATATGTATAAACTCCTATACTTCTTTAGGATAGATTTTGGGCTGCATGGGCGGCGTAGCTCTATCGAGTTACCCACGTGGAATGGTGTTATAGTATTCTATCATATTGCTGAACCTCTTTGCTAGGTATATTTTGTGCACATTGTATCACTGTAGGTGATTCAGGATGACTTCATCTGCCTGTTTTGATTTAGTGACCGTAGCAATGCAATGAAGAGGCAGCAGTTATATTCCATTTTGTGTCTGGAACTGAGATCCTTCTTTGTTCTGGTCAAAAGTTAAAGAAGGTTCTTTGATAAGCAAATTTTGTCTAAAATGGGCTGTTACATTATTAGTTGTTATATTGAAGAATGGGCTCAATTTGAGTGTAGACGTTGGAGCTGTGTAGGATTTGGGATTTTTTTGGAATTCACAAATCATATTGTCTTAAAATTTAGTATTTCGTGATTCATGTTTATTGCTACTATTTTTGCAACTTCAAGAACACATTTTTTTTATCAATTGGGAAGGCTGTGCTTTTGCAAGTTGTGTGTTCATGGCTTGTCATCTTCATCATGAATTAGATAATTAGGAATTTCACACAGAACAATGTTGGTCCCAAAGGCACAACAAGGGTATGAAAAACAGCTAAAGGGGGGGGGGGGGTGAATAACTGTATTAATTTTTTCAACCCTTTTCAAAATTCAACCAAGTAGTTACACATCTTAAGTGCGGTCAGTTATATGAGACACGATCAGAAGATGTAAAATGCACAACTGATGTTTGTCTAAGTAACATGAGTGCGGTCCGAAATATGTTTGGCTGAAAATGCAGTAAGAAGTAAGGTTATTAGGCAACATCAACTAAAATCACAACAACAACAACAACAACAACAAAGCCTTAGTCCCAAAATAATTTGGGGTCGGCTAACATGAATCCTCATATGTTATCGTGAAAAAAATAAATAAAATAAATAAAATTAAATTAAATTAAAAAAAATAAAAATAAATAAAAAAAATAAAAATAAAAAATTAAAATAAAAATAAAAAATAAAAAATAAAAAAATCAACCCCCCACATGGATTTTTGCCCTCCACTCCGGCCTCTTCAACACCATACTTTCATCCACTCCAAGTAAATTCATATCATTTTCAATTACTCTAATCCAAGTTTGTTTGGGTCTTCCCCTACCCCTCGTCATTTTATCATTTCTCCACTGTTCCGGCCTCCTAACCGGTGCATCACTCGGTCTCCTTCTCACATGTCCAAACCACCGTAGACGATTTTCCCTCATTTTATCCTCAATGGGCGCAACTCCTACTTTACCTCTGATCACCTCATTCCCCAACCGATCCTTTCTTGTATGACCGCACATCCATCGAAGCATACGCATCTCCGCCACATTCATCTTATGCACGTGACACCTTTGTTTCACGGCCCAACATTCGGTGCCGTAAAGCAACGCCGCCTAATTGCCGTGCGGTAGAATTTTCCCTTTAATCTATTGGGCATGCCGCGATCACATAGAAACCCCGTAGCACTCTTCCACTTCAACCAACCTCGCTTTAATCCTATGAGCCACATCTCCATCTAATTCTCCATCCTTTTGGATAATGGATCCAAGATAGCGAAAAAACTCGTAAGCTTGGATAATATTTCCATCAAATGTGACCGCCCTCGCTCCCTACTTCCAACTACGCTAAACTTACACTCCAAATATTCGCCTTGCTTCGTTTAATCGAAAACCTCGAGATTCCAAAGTGTGTCTCCATAACTCCAATTTACTTTCAACACCCTCTCTTGTCTCATCAATCAACACAATATCATCTGCGAACAGCATACATTTTGGTATATCATCTTGGACTGACCTCGTCAATTCGTCCATTATCAAAGCAAAAAGAAAGGGTCTAAGTGCGGAACCTTGATGCACTCCAATCTTTATAGGGAACTCTTCGCCTTTTCCAACACTAGTCTGTACACAAGTACTAACTCCATTATACATGTCCTTGATAATATCAATATATTTCTTTGAAACACCCTTCTTTGCTAATGCCCACCAAAGTACCTCTCTTGGCACTTTATCATATGCCTTCTCCAAATCAATGAAAACCATATGCAAATCTTTCTTTTGATCCCGATATTTCTCCATGGTTTGTCTCATAAGATATATTGCCTCCATAGTCGATCTTCCTGGCATAAACCCAAATTGGTTATCCGAAATATCCACAATTTTTCTCAGCCTTTGTGCAATCACTCTTTCCCAAAGTTTCATAGTATGGCTCATTAGTTTGATCCCCCGGACATCACCTTTATTCTTATACAAAGGGATCAGAGTACTCTTCCGCCACTCCAATGGCATTGTGTTAACTCTCCATATCTTGTTAAATAGCGTTGTTAACCAATCTACTCCCCTCTCCCCGAAACATCTCCAAACCTCAATTGGTATACCATCCGGTCCAACGGCTTTTTTCAATCTCATCTTTTTCATTGCCATTTCCACTTCACTCTTTCGAATTCTCCGCATAAAATCTCGATTAACCATACTCGAAGAGATATTTAAATCTCCAACATCCTGCTCTTGACCGCCATTGAACAAGTTATCAAAGTACGAACTCCATCTATCTTTTATCTCTTTATCCCCGACTAAAACTCTTTGGTCTACATCCTTCACACATTTAACCGTCCCAATATCTCGTGTCCTCTTATCCCTCATACGAGCGAGTCTGTAGATGTCCTTTTCCCCTTCTTTTTCAGTATCCAACTTATCATAAAGTTTCGATTCACCTTCGCTCTTGCGTCTCTTACCGCTTTCTTAGCATCTCTTCTAGCTTCCTTATACTTCTCATAGTTCTCGTCGCTCCTACATTTCCCCAATAATTTATAGCATTCTCGCTTGCCCTTTATTGCTTGTTTTACTTCCTCGTTCCACCATGATGTGTCCTTACTTGGTGACCCATTTCCTCTAGATTCTCCAAGGACTTCTTTCGCCACCTCTTTTATGGTATGTACCATCTTAGTCCAAGTCGAATCTATATCCATATCCTCCATATTATCCGCCCAAATACGGTATCGACCATCTTAGCTACAAATTTCGGTTGATTTTCCCCTCAAGTCTCCACCACTTGATTCTAGGGTCTACCCGTGATTTTCTCTTCCTCGAAATTCTCTTACTTCGAAAATCAAGTACCACCGCCTATGTTGAGTTGTCGTGCTCTCACCCGAACAACCTCGCAATCTGTATAACTCTTTCTACAAGTATTTCTTACTAAGAAGAAGTCAATCTGACTTGCATTACCTCCACTCCTATAGGACACCAAGTGAGATTCTCTCTTCTTGAACCAAGTGTTCATTATACTCAAGTCATATGCCAACGCAAAGTCTAGGATACTATTTCCCGCTTCATTCCTCTCTCCAAAACCAAAACCTCCATGTATGCTCTCAAAGCCATATCGACTAGATCCCACATGTCCGTTCGTATCACCACCAATCACTAATTTCTCACCACTAGGTACTCGTTGCACTACCTCCTCCAAATCTTCCCAACACTTGTTTAATAGATGCATCCAACCCTACTTGTGGTGCATGGGCGAAAATAATAGGTATAATCTCATCACGTATCACCAGTTTAATGCCTATAATTCGATCACTCTTCCTGTACACTTCCACCACATCATTAATATACTCCTTATCAATAATGATACCCACTCCATTTCTACCCTTATCCTTTCCCGAGTACCAAAGCTTAAAACCCAAAGGCGATATTTCTTTTGCTTTCTAACCCACTTAGTTTCCCGTAAACACATTATGTGAATCTTCCTCCTCCTCATAACTTCCACCACCTCTCGCCGATCTCCCCGTCAATGATCCAATGTTCCAAGTTTCAAAGCGCATCCCACTACCCTTACACCTACCATGGACTAGCTTCTTTACCCGCACTCGTCCGCAATGCGGAACCTCGCATATTTGACACCACCCCCGTGCGAAGAGATGGCGCGTCGCTTCCGGCGACGACCTAGCAACCTTTGCATACTTATCACTACACCTGTGTCTTTGAAGTGTAGCGCACCCGCATATTGACACCACCGGCGAAGAGATGGCGCGTCGCTTCCGGGCGACGACCTAGCAACCTTTGCATACTTATCACTACACCCAGGTCTTTGAAGTGTAGCGCGTCGCTGCTGAGGAAACGCCCCAACGATATTCATAATCCGATTCATGTCATGTTAATGTGACAAAATTTTTACGCTGACTGTCACATGCCTACCGCAACCCTCGCCCTTTATCCTGACTTGGGACAGGCAAGGATAAATCCTTGGTGGGTTTATCAACTAAAATCACAATTTACACAAATTTGGATATCTGTAGAGATCAAACAGAAACAAACAATAAGTAAATTTAAGAACAATAGAAGTAAAGCGCAGAAAGTGTGAACAAGCTATTTGGAGAGGTTCAATCGTAAATGATCTACATCATCTACCAAAATGGTTAGTCTTGAATTTTCTAAGTGCAAATATTATATTAGATGTTGAAGAGCTTTTACAAGATTACAATGAATCAAAACTCAAGTCTACATATCTATTCTATGAATCAAATCCTAGACTATAACCAGTGTTTTCCAAGTGAAAACAATCTATGTGATCGAATCCAAGGGGTGTGTGTATGTGATCAAGAATCAAGAGCTCTTTATAATCTTATGATTTAGAGCTTGATATTTCTTGTTGTGGTTACAAGGCTTGAGAGGTCTGGGTAGGAAATGTTTTTTGAAGGCTTGAATGTGAAGTGTTTGAAGATTCAAAGAATTCTGGAAATCAGAGTTTGAGCTTCAAAACTTTTGAGGATTCAACAACAATATCTCTAGCAATCTTCATAAGTTGATCACAAGGTCTATTTATACCCTTGGGTGATCAATTAGCCGTTTGAAATTCTCAAAGGATAAACATCAAGGACAATTTACTGTTGATGTCTGATTGGAGTACATTTCCTTTTTGTCTTCTTGTTGCAAAGGTTGGTGGAAAGGTTGTACATCCTTGTACAAATGAGGACACCTGTAATGTTTAAATTTACGGTATAATTTATGATTGAACTCTGAGTTGTAGTCAGAAGTTTAATCACGGTTAATTATACCACGCCTTTATCTTCAGCATCGAGTTCAGATGCTAAGGTACGGTAGCTTGCGGTCGAGTTGTCCAGCCGAGGTCTTCACGGTCAGATGACTTGTGTGGTCAAGTTCACAGCTGAACTGACCGTGACTTACTCATCTTAAGATTCTGTCATTGAGCCAATTTCGGTCAAGTTCACTGCTGAACTGACCATGACTTAGTCATCTTAAGATTCTGTCATTGAGCCAATTTTTAATGGGCCATCCTTCTCGAGCCTAAATAACACTATCTAATCAAAATGGACTTAACTAAAAATTGAAGTATACAATTTCATATATAAGGTCCTAAAGTCCATATAAAAATGAAATAGGTTACGGTATCAATCAAATCAAGTAATAGAAGAGGGTTTATAATGAGCATACCCAACAATCAGTTTCTAAGTGTTTTTTGATTATCTTTAGTGCCACTGACTTTTCTTTGATATAATATAGCAGAATGAATACATTGCTTTCAAAAGTCTTGTCCCCTTTTGCATGTCATCTGTTTTTATATTTAATCATAATCTGTAATCATATTTGAGTAGCAACTAAGTGTACAAGGCCGAAAGATTATGGGCCTAAATTAAGTTAATGGGTGTTGCCATATGTATACACGCTCCTTCAGTTTAGCTGAATAATTGGGAGAATTTTGTTTAGGCTGTTTATTATATTACCAAGCATGTTTATTTACCTTTGCAGGCTGATGCTTTTGTTCTTCCATCTCTCTTTTCTTGTGATCTTTTCTTGTGATCTTTTCTTTTGCTTCCGCTTCTTATCATCATTATTATCATCATCATTATTTTTTATTCTCTATTTTTGGAGTGGAAGTGATTGAAGCAATATATTCACACATGTTTTTCCTTTTTCGTAATGCTATTTTTTTTGATAATCAATTTCGTAATGAACTTCTTGGATAACTTGAGCTATTACCTTCTCGAGTGCATTATTTGATTGGTGGTGTTTGACTATGTGGTCAGGAAGCTAGAGAAGTTTCTCTAACACAGGTTCACAATTTCACAAAACCTGTTATCATCAAGTGCAAGGAGGTAATATACTGAAATATGATGCTATAAGTTCAGAAAGTTTTTCTGGTAATGACACCATGTGTACTTTTACCAATTCTATATGCTTATTTTACAGGCAATCAGGAAATATCATAGGGCTATCAACGAATCTCGTGCTCAGAAACGGAAGGTAGTGTCTTTTTCTTTGTACTTTTGAGTAACTTTTATGCATGAACTAACCTATGTTGAGTAACTTTTATGCATGAACTAACCTATGTTGAGCTTTAACTCTCTTGTTTAATTCTCTTGTATGCTTGATTAATGGACTGATGTTGATGTTTGTTCTACGTATCTGTTTACTATTAATTGAAATATGAAGCTTGAACTTATCTTGATGTACAGGCTGGTCAAGTTTATGGAGTCCCTCTTTCTGGTAATTTATTAAGCAAGCCTGGTGTCTTTCCTGAACAGAAGACCTGCGGGGAAGACTTACGGAAGAAATGGCTTGAGGTCTGTCCTTAATAATTCTTCGAGCCACTTTCCATTCAGTTCATATTTAGTGTCAACTGAAGATGTCATCATTCATATTCAAGTACACTCCATAGGTTCACATGCCCCCTTCCTGTTATGTGTTGATATAAGGCAAGGGTACAGGATGATCTTAATTAGTATGTGTGTGATTGTTACTGGCAGTAGATGCATTATTTTCCATGTCACGTACTTCTGCATTAGGTATGTGTTGGAGAGGCTCTATTCTCACTGCCTTCATTGGGGGACTTTTTGTGATACGCTTCTTTCTTAGATGGGGTGAAATGTCCATCATATTTTCTTAAGAAAGGCACTGTGGTTCTCCCGTTCGAGATGCTTATGGGAAGAGTTAATCACACATCATATGCCATTTCTCTTTTGCTTTTGATGTGTGATTAACTTCAATTTTACATGCAAGCATGTGCAAAATTTAAAGGGGTGGAGATAATGGTTGGTTATTGCTCATTTTGAATGTCGGTGAACTTTCTTGCTCTCAAATTTTCACTGGCTATAAGTAGTGTTGATCCTTAACTCACGAAAGGTGAAAGAGTCGTGCTACACTTTCTACCGCCGTACCCCAAAATGTTTCTTAATTCTAAATCCACCTATCAGGGAAAACATTTAGTCCTTATTTGATGATTTTGAAACATATGGTGTAACCTTCTTCTGTACCCACTATTGGAATCTAGTTATATTGTATGCTTATCATTTATCGCAAACATGACAACATTCAACCCATTCCGCCCTTCCCCTTAGTTTTCATTTGCCTTTCCTCGAAATTCGATTTACACATAATCTTGGTTTTGAAACTTAACAAGAGGCAAATGTATCCGATGTGCCTTTCGTTTTTGTCCGGGCTAAAATGGGAGCATATAGATTCAATTAAACTATCAACTGAGCAGTGATATTAAAATGAACAATATGACTGCTCCTTCTACTTGTGTAAGATCAAATTATAATTTATTATGTGATATGTAGTTTATGCATTTGAAAATTTGCTCTATTAAGCATTCATATGTCTGTACTTCAGTTTTGGAGCTTGAACCATCTTAAGAGTACATACGAGTTGCTTCCTTATAATTCTGGTCTTTCTCCTGCAGGGTTTATCTCAACAGCATAAGCGTTTACGGACTCTAGCTGATCATGTTCCTCATAATTATAGGAGAAAATCACTTATTGAAGTCCTTATTAGAAACAATGTTCCTCTACTGAGGGCAACTTGGTTTATCAAAGTTAGTTACTTGAATCAGGTACATGATCTCTAGCGCTTGTACCAACTTGGTTGTTTGGTTTCTTCCTTATCTTGAATGTTTATTGTTCTGTAACGCAGGTACGGCCTGGATCTTCTAGCATATCTTCTGGGGCGCCTGACAAGATTCAGCTTTCCCGATCAGAGCAGTGGACGAGAGATGTTATTGAATACTTGCAGTATCTCGTGGATGAATTTGTCACAAGAAATAATTCCCATTCCAATCTACATATTAGAGAGAGGTCCCAAGGTGGGTATGCTGGGTCACTGCAGCACAAGACTGATTCAGTGCTAGCACTGGTTGATGGCGAGGAGCCATCCTTACATTTTAAATGGTGGTATCTGGTACGGATTATTCAGTGGCATCACGCGGAGGGGTTGCTTCTTCCTTCACTACTCATTGATTGGGTTCTCAATCAACTGCAGGTATTCCTTACGCACACATATATTTATATATACATATATATGATTGGAGTCAGATCCAACCGCCTAAAAACTTGGTACTATTCTCGTAAGAAGTAATCTGTCTCACATTTGGTTAATTCATATTTGTTTATTTTCAGGAAAAAGATTTACTCGGGGTATTGCAGTTATTATTGCCCATCATATATGGTGTTATAGAAACTGTTGTCCTTTCACAAACTTATGTCCGCTCTCTTGTCAGAATTGCTATTCACTTTATCCAGGAACCTTCTCCTGGTGGTTCTGACCTCGTGGATAATTCTCGGAGGGCATATACCATATCTGCTCTGGTCGAGATGCTTCGATATTTGATACTAGCTGTACCTGATACGTTTGTTGGCTTGAATTGCTTTCCTTTGCCGTCTTGTGTGGTATCGAACATGGTGAATGATGGTGGTTTCCTATCAAGGATAGTTGAGGAATCTGGAAAAATTAAAGGCAGTCCGGTGGAAGGTGATTGTATACATGGCGAGAAAGGGCATGATATACAGGGCCAGTCATTGTCCATCAATTGTGTTGTATCATCAATTCAGAAACGTGCAAACAAGCTTGCCAGGGCTGCCACCCCTGGCCATCCAGGTCGCAATATGGCTAAAGCTGTGCAAACATTGGATATGGCTCTTAGACTAGGAGATGTGAGGGTGACATATACTTGTATGTTTGAAGATCTCTGTGATGGAGCAGTTGATGAAAAGTGGATAGCAGATGTTAGCCCATGTTTACGTTCGTCGTTGAAGTGGATTGGGGCTGTTAGTTCATCGTTTGTTTCTTCGATTTTTTTTGTTTGCGAGTGGGCAACATGTGATTTCAGGGATTTTCGGTCTGACCCCCCTCATGGCCTTAAGTTCACTGGCAGAAGAGACTTTTCTCAAGTATATATTGCTATTCGGCTATTTGAGCTGAAGATGAGACAAATGCGAAGCTCACTCAGACGCAAGAGTGATATCACCACTGGAACCATTGCCTCTGGGAAAGGTCCTGGTGAGATGAACAAGGATTCTGGCAGGACTACTCGCAATGTATTTGAACTTGAACACAAGTTGATTGGTTCCCACCGGAAAGTTAGATTATCAGAAATCTTTCAAAGCCCAGGACCTTTGCATGATAGTTTTGTGTGCTGGATTGATCAGCATGATACACACAGTGCAGAAGGTTTTAAGCGCCTTCAGCTACTTGTAATTGAACTAACTCGAGCAGGAATTTTTTACCCTCAAGCATATGTGAGGCAGTTAATTGTTAGTGGGATTACGGACAGGAATGATTCTCCTGCTGATCTGGAGAGACGCAAGAGACATCATAAAATTTTGAAGCAACTGCCTGGTCAGTACATTCGAGATGCTCTGGAAGAAGCCCAAATCACTGACAACCCCGTACTCACAGAAGCTATCCGTGTTTACTCCAATGAGCGCCGTCTCTTACTTCGTGAGCTTCTAGACAAACCGAAGGGTAAGATATCTGCAAATAGATCCTTACAAAAACACAAGGGGCATCAAATCTCTAGAATGAATGGTTTGTCTACGCCCTCTATTGATCACTGGAAAAATTTGTCCTTGCCATCCAACTCTTTGTCTGGCAAAAATGTGAATCAAGTTACTGAGATTGAAGAACTGAAGGCATCTATTTCAGCATTGTTACTGTTCCCGAACTCTTGTTCTATTCCTACAGTGAATGAACTTGATGAATCTAAGGCGAGTATTAAGAAAACCAATGGGCCTACTGGCTATAGAATTGATCTAGCAGAAGGAACACCTGGGTGCGAAGAGTGCAGAAGGTCGAAAAGGCAAAAACTAAGTGAAGAAAAGAATACATACTATCAGGGCCAGTCACCGAATCTATTCGATGATGAAGACATTTGGTGGGTGAGAAAGGGGCTCAAGTCATTGGAGTCTTCTCGACCTGATCCACCTGTCAAGCAAGTCAAACAGGCATCAAGGGGTAGACAAAAGAACGTGCGTAAAACTCAAAGTCTTGCTCAATTAGCAGCTGCTAGAATCGAAGGCAGCCAGGGTGCATCAACTAGTCATGTGTGTGAGAGTAGAATAAGCTGCCCCCACCACAGAACTGGTAACGATAGTGATGCTTCTAAACCATTGGATGGAAAATCATCCCATTCGGTGGATATTGTCTCAATTGGAAAATCACTAAAGAAGCTTAGATTGGTCGAGCAGAGGGCTATAACAGTGTGGTTGATATCTCTTGTGAGGCTGCTTGTTGAAGAGTTTGGAAAGACAGCTGAGGCAGCTGTTAAAGTTGGTCAAACTGGTAGACCCTTCCCTGCGGTTGATGAGCATCGCTCTGCTCAATGGAAGCTTGGGGAGGATGAGTTGTCTGCTATATTATACTTGATGGATGTTTCTAATGAGTTGGCTTCTGCAGCCAAATTTCTCATCTGGTTGTTGCCAAAGGTTCCCACCAGTACCAATTCGACAATTCATAGTGGGAGGAACGTTATGATGGTACCAAGGAATGTGGAAAACCAAGTGTGCACTGTAGGGGAGGCATTTGTTTTATCATCTCTCAGGAGGTTGACTCTCAATCTTTATCTTATGACTCATGAGCAGTTCCCATTACTATTTTGGCGAGTTGTGATGCACTGGTGCTTAAGAGCATTAGTTGGTGTGTGCTTGCTATTGTTTCATTTGGTTATTCTTCATATTTATCTGTTTAAAATTGTCATTGTTGTGCATCATATTTAACATATACAAATTTAACTTACCAGAGTTGTTTATTTCTTTTTAGTGGTTGAAAATGAATGGCTCGCCTCTCATTTGGAGGTCTTAATCTCTCTTTTCTTAGTCGTACGGGGATTTTATTTTCTTCAACTCCCTACAATCAGCTTATAGCTTATTTAGATTACTTTTACTACTCAGATTAGAAGTGGTTCCACATGTTGTTACTTCTTAGTCCCAGAGAACTGCAAATGCTGGATTGCCTTTTTGATACTTTGCTTAATCTCAACAGTGGTGAACGCGTTGGGTTCCATTCTGGGTTTATTCTCTAATTGGGTTCACGGTTCCATAATCCCTATACCCAAATGGAAGAAGGAAGTGCTGTAATCCCGACTTTGAGTTCAATTAATTGTTCATGTTTTGTGTTCCGCCTATATTTTTTTGTTATTGTTTGCTTTTCTATTACGTATAATATTCATGGCTATGATAAGAGTTAAAGTAGTTGTCATTATACATCTTCCGAGAGACAAGATATCAAAACTTGGTGCAATTACAAGCTTCCACCTGGGTCTTTTTAGGACTGCAATTTGATAATTTCTCTCCTTGTTAAACAGTCGCACTTATATGCATGTGCTTCAGCATATCACCTATATCTATTAATGAACGTGATTCTTTGTGGTCGGGCAAGATTTTTTTTTTCTGATTCTTCTTCATTGCTTTCTTGTTTCAGATATGAAAACATACTTGTTGCTGCTGATCTTATTCCCGAAACTCTGTCCGCTGCAATGCACCGTGCTGCAGCACTTTTGGCCTCTAATGGAAGGGTTTCAGGCTCTGCAGCCCTAATTTTTTCTAGGCACCTGTTTAAGAAATATGGCAATATAATGAGTGTTGTTGAATGGGTAAAGAACTTCAAGGTGACATTTGACAAGAGACTTGCTTCTGAACTTGAATCTGGAAGGTCAGCAGATGGAGAATTTGGCTTCCCCCTTGGTGTTCCAGCTGGTGTTGAAGACTTTGATGATTTCCTACGCCAAAAGATAAGTGGCGTTCGAGTATCTAGAGTGGGTCTGGGCATGAGAGATACAGTGCAAAGGCATGTTGACGATGCTTTTCACTCTTTCTATGGTAAAGAGAGAAAGCTTTTTGCGGCTGGTGCAGTTAAAAGCCCTGCTTTGGAGAAATGGGATGATGGGCATCAGATATCTCATCAAATAGTTATAGGCTTATTGGACTGCATGAGGCAAACTGGGGGTGCAGCACAAGAAGGAGACCCTACTTTGGTGTCCTTTGCTATTTCTGCAATTGTATGCAACATTGGGCAGGTTATAGCAAAAATACCCGATTTAACCGGCAATATTAATGTTTCAAGTAAGCCCTCTACTGGACTGAATTTTGCACGGCACATGTTACACATTCATCTTACTTGCCTATGGCTACTCAAGGATGCACTTGGAGAACGTCAAAGCCGTGTCTTTGAGATAGCACTTGCAACAGAAGCTTCTTCTGCCCTTGCTCAAGTGTTCTCCCCCGCAAAGGCTTCTAGGGGTCAATTTCAACCTTCTCCTGAAGCCCATGATTCCAATGCAAACTTATCCAGTGACACTTCAAATAATTCTACAAAACCAATTCTCAGTAGGGCTGCAAAAATTACGGCTGCTGTATCTGCACTTATTGTTGGTGCCGTTCTCCAGGGAATCTCAACCCTGGAGAGAATGGTATCAGTTTTCAGATTAAAGGAAGGATTGGATGTGATCCAGTTTGTAAGGAGTATGAGGTCCAACTCAAATGGGACTGCGCGTTCAATGGGAGCACCGAAGGTGGATAACGCTGTTGAAGTCTCTGTGCACTGGTTTAGAGTCCTTGTTGGGAACTGTAGGAATGTTTCTGATGGATTCATTGTGGATCTTCTTGGAGAACCTTCTGTTGTAGCTTTATCAAGAATGCAGCGACTGCTCCCTCTGAGCTTGGTGTTCCCACCAGCATATTCCATTTTTGGGTATCTTATATGGAGGCGATTCATACTTAATGCTGGCGTCGTTGCCCGGGATGATATCCACCAATTGTATCAATCATTAACCTTGGCCATTGGCGATGCAATAAAACACCTGCCTTTTCGTGACATTTGTTTGAGGGACAGTGGTAGCTTTTATGACTGTATTGCTTCAGATGCTACTGATTCAGAGTTTGCAGCCATGCTAGACTCAAGTAGTACAGATATGCATTCAAAAGCCACGGCCTTCGTGCCTCTGCGTGCAAGGATTTTCCTAAATGCTATTATTGATTGTAAAATGCCGCCTGGACTTTTTACCCAGGATGACGGGAATAGGATGTCTGGGCATGGTGAGTTAAAAGTTCAACTAGCAGAAAATGGAACAAAACTTCAAGACAAGCTTGTGCATATATTGGATACCTTGCAGCCTGCAAAGTTTCATTGGCAGTGGCTCGAGCTCAGGCTTCTCTTAAATGAGCAAGCCCTCATTGACAAATTGGAAGCTCATGACACTTCCTTTGTGGAAGCTTTGCGCTCTCTCTCACCAAGTCATGACAAAGCTGCTGCTTCTGAGAATGAAAGCAATTTCATTGAGATCATTCTTACAAGGTTGCTGGTCAGACCTGATGCTGCTCCCCTTTATTCGGAGGTAGTACACCTTTTAGGAAGGTCACTTGAAGACTCAATGCTGTTGCAAGTTAAATGGCTGCTTGCAGGCCTCGATGTTCTCTTTGGGCGAAAGTCTATAAGGCAACGACTTATTAACATTTCTGAGACTAAAAGTCTTTCAACTAAGGCCCAGTTTTGGAAGCCATGGGGCTGGTGTGTCTCTAATGTTGACCATTCAACGAACAAGGGGATTAAGAGGAAGTTTGAAGCAACCTCTATTGAAGAAGGAGAGGTAGTTGATGAAGGAACTGGTTCTAAACGTCATGCTAAGAGTTCCCCTCAGGTATTGGACGTTGAAGCATTCATTGTTAGTCAACAGCATGCGACTGAGAAAGCTCTAATGGAATTGATTCTGCCATGCATTGATCAAAGCTCTGATGACTCACGCATCACCTTCGCAAGTGATTTGATCAAGCAGATGAATAATATTGAGCACCAAATTAATGTAATTACTCGCGGAGCAAGTAAGCAGCCAGGGACTGTTTCTTCTGGAATTGAAGGCCCTGCAACAAAAGGAAATAGCAGAAAGGGTATGAGAGGTGGCAGTCCTGGATTAGCCAGACGACCAGCTGCACAAGTTGATACAGTGCTGCCTTCTCCTTCAGCATTGCGTGCTTCAATGTCTTTACGTTTACAACTACTCCTGAGGCTTCTCCCTGCTATTTGTGCGGATAGGTATGTAAATTATACTATTACTTTCCAAATATATTCCATGAAAATCATCATGTTCTTGGGCAAGGTGCACATTTTTCTTGCTTACCTGCTAATAGAAAACACCTTTGTATCTTGAAGAACCATTTGCATTAGGGCTGAACCTGTATATATCCATTGGAGGGTCAGGGAGGCTCTGTCTTCCACCTATGTTCTTTTTGTCATCCTTTTTCATTTTTGAACTCGTGACACGAAAAAACCCATGTATTCCTCTCAAAGATACCCATTTGAATAGTCCAGTATTTAAGATATACTCCCTCCGTCCCACAATAAACTACACCAAGTTTCAAAAGACGGGAATTAAGGAAAAGTAGTATAATATTGGTAGTGAAGTAGCGGTTGTGAGCATGAAAAGTGGGATAAGAATTGTGAGTGGGATGGTTGTGAGTATGACGAGTGGGGGTCCCCATTTAATAAAAGTATTATAAAATTTCTACTTTGGGCAAGTGTAGTTTATTATGGGACGGATGGAGTACATGATTAGTGTCCAAAATAATCATCATAGCAGAATCTTTCTATGGTATCTAACTATTGAGAATTATTTTGGTCATATACTTGTGCAAAGAGTACTTACTGAGAGTGCTAGGCTCCCCCCTCCCTTCGGGCTTACATCCACCATTGCCTTTCAAGTAATCATAAAAAGACATCATTGTTACTTACACCTGTTTGTCCATGGCTTTATTAATCTTAGTTGCTCAAGTGTTTCTCCAACTTATTATGTTAAATAATTACTTTTATGAAACGGGCTACTGATACGCTTATTGGGATGAAACACCCGGTTTCAAATCACGTTTTGGGTGAAAACGCAGAAACAGACAGGCCCTTTAATATGTTAAATAATTAATTTTATGATATGCTCAATTCTACTTTGTACTTATATCTTATGAATCTATGATGTTGGACTTATTAGGGAGCCATCAGGCCGTAACATGAGACACATGCTTGCCTCAGTGATACTACGTGTGCTTGGAAGCAGAGTTGTGCATGAGGATGCAGATCAGTATAATCCACAGTTTTCATTGAAGAGAGAAGTTGAGTCTATGATGGAGACCTCTTCTTCTGTATCTGTTGATCTATCTGGTGAGAGCCTCTTTGATCGAATGTTGCTGGTGTTGCATGGATTGTTGAGCAGCTGCCAGCCCTGTTGGCTGAAGTTCAGGTCTGGATTTGGCTCGGGCTCGGGCTCGGGCTCCAAGTCAACAGCTGAAACTAGCAGGGACTGGCCTGTTTTTGATCGTGAAGTTGCAGAGAGTTTGCAGGTACGAGTCTGCAAAAAAAACATTTAAATTACGTTTTTGAGCCCCAACATCATACTCAAAAATGTTTTCCCTCTCTTTCCTGTTCTTTTACTGATGCCCCTGCTTCTTCTTTGGGGAACTCCAGATACTTAACTGTCTAGTGATAGGTCCCATTTGACTATTCAAAGATTTTAACAACCTATTTTCATTTCCATCGGTAACCTTATTGAGGTTTACTTATTACTCCATTACTCCCTCTATTTCCATTAGTTGACTCTCATCCTCTCCTCTCTTTCTCTTCTTTGATTAGCAATTTTGAAAGTTCAATGATTTAAACCTAACAATTTTGGACATGAGACTATCTTTTTGGGGCAAGCAAAAATGGAAAATGGAAATATATTTATGGGACGGAGGGTGTACTAATTTGAGCTACATATTATCAACTTTTCGATATTTATGTTGTAACATTTTCACTCTAAAATTTAACACCATCACCAAATTTTTACAATATTTTTAATCACAAAAGTAATTGATTTAACCCCTGTCCCTAAATGAGTGTGCATCAAATGTTCTATAAATTCCTTGTCAAAATGCAATTAAGTTGACCATTTTGGTCAAAATATTGCAATTTGAAATGGGACGGAGGGAGTATATATATAATATCGGGACACCACTTCTCGCTTTAATTTTAATTTATCTCTAACATAGTCATTTCATGATTTCATGTGCAGCATTGTTAGCATTTTTCAAAAAAAAAAAAAATTGTAACTAAATGAGTGTCCTTTTTCTGTTGAAGTTACTAAATTCACCTTTGTCAACTATCATATTCTAATTTGCACATGCATTTGTGTGGTGTGATTGTTAATGGTATTTAACATAATGTTCTTAAGTACATGTGATTGTTCATTTTAATATTTGTCAATGTAGAAAATGCTGCAAGTAATGCTTATATCTTATGCTGATAATGCAGAATGACTTGGACCGCATGGTGCTGCCTGATGCTATTCGTTGGCGTATTCAAACAGCAATGCCTTTTGTTTTCCCCTCCATTAGGTGTTCAATTTCTTGCCAGCCGCCATCTGTGCCACCTCTTGCCCTCGCTTCTCTTCATCCCATTATTTCAGTACCTGGGATACATCCAGGAAATTCAAACGTGTCCCAAAGAAGCTCAATTTCTTCATTACGATCTGCCTCTAATGGGCCCACAAAGAGCATACCTTCTTCCTTGCAGCAGCAGCAGCAGCAGCAGCAGGAGCTTGATATGGATATTGACCCATGGACCCTTTTGGAGGATGGAGCTGGATCGGGCCCATCTTCAAGTAACACAGCAGTGATCGGAGGAAGTGACCATACTAATTTGAGAGCAGCCAGCTGGCTTAAAGGGGCAGTTAGGGTAAGAAGGACGGACTTAACTTATATAGGTGCTGTGGATGAGGACAGCTGATTATGGCTCTTATTTGATTGATGATCTTTAATTATCAAGCCCAGCCGCTGGTAATAGATTATTATCCATACATTCCTTCAGTGGAAATTACCATTTTGGGCTTCCCTCTTCTCCTGCAACTTTGGTGGGGGGGGGGAGAGGGAGAGGGGTATCGGAGGTCACATTCTTTCGAAGGGCAGGGCATTTCGGGGTTATGAAAAGACACACACATGATGTTTCCCTGTGGATAGCCGATATGGGTGTCCAACCTGCTCGACAACTAACATGTTAATCATAGTGGCTCATTTCTGGACTGTGTGGCTACTGGAATTTGGAGCTGTTCAGAGGTTTGTTGTATATATAGAAATTAAGTTGACTACTACCTCTGCTCCAAAATAAATGACCAAAAACTTGTCAAATTTGCTCTTGATCAATTGATCAAGAGCAAATTTGAAAAAATAAGTCATTTATTTTTGGGACACAGAGAGTAGTTTCTTTCATTTTCATTGAGCTTGAGCTTGAGCTTAATGTGTCAAGAATGACCTCCTGTTGTTGTTGTTGTTCCATGCTCAATATTTTGTGCCAAAAGGTGTATCTAAATTAGCTTCTTTGATAACTTATAACCCTAGGCTTATCATCTGTACTGTACCTGTTGTTTCATAATCTTCAATGTCACATTTTAATGATACTTGTGGAGCCATGGTGAATTACACCGAGCTCCTTTTACCATTATGAAAAAAAGAAAAGGGGTTTGATGGACAAAGTGATCTGTGGAGGAGGTTTGAAAGTTTTCTCAGTTTATTTATCCTGCCTCTGTGTGTGCACGTGTTTTTTTTTTTCTCAGTTTTTTTTTTCTCAGTTTCATATGCATTTGTGGAGGGCGAGCCTTGGCGTAACGGTTAAGTTGCTTCTTTGGTGACCATAAGGTCACGGGTTCGAACCTTGGCGAACAGCCTCTTGGCAATTGTCAGGGGAATGCTCTAGCAAATGGTTCCCTCTCCCAACTCCCGCTTGGCGGGGAGTGTTTGGCGCACCGCGGTTTGCCCTTTTCATATGCACTTGTGGATCGGATGGTTCAAAGCGGTTGCTGGATTATTTCGCTGAAACGAGTATATGATTCCTAATATGTGATTATCTTCTGGTTTATAGTTTTGAGGGACTCGTTTTTGTGTTTCTGCTGTATAGTTCTCTAGAGGAAACTATGAAGTTGAAAGTTGGAACTAGAACATTAGGGGCTAGACAAAATTGGAACGGCTGTAGCAGGAGTTTTTCTGTTTCGTTGCAGTCAATGATCCAAATTATGCCACCATTCCCTTGACTTTAGGCTCCGTTTGTTTATCAACGTTTTCCGGAAAACGTTTTACCCATTTTTGGCTAGAAGATCGAAAAATGGGGAAAAATGTTTTCATGAAAATGTTTTACGCTCTTTCTCGCGTAAAATGACTTGCGGATTTTTCCCAAATAAAATTGATTTTTAACAACTCCACTCACCACCACCACCCCATTTCCCCCACCCCCCACCCCACTCAAATTATCTCAAATTGTATTTTTATCGAAAAATATTTTCATTAAACACATGATTTTTTTTTTTTTCGGAAAATATTTTTCTTACCAAACAGCTGAAAACATGTTTATCTCATTTTTCGAAAAAATATTTTACGTAAAATTCATTTTTCAAAAAATATTTTATTGAAATCATTTTTCGTAGAATTATTTTCCGTTAAAATAAACGGAGCTTTTTCATGGATTTTGATTTATTTGTTTCAAGGTGGATCCCATGTGGGTCAAATACTCTGCCCTTGATGTAAAAGCAAGTGGAACATGTTTCCATCCCGACCATTGAGTAGGACCCACATTTGGGGCTAGACTGACCTCAATCAAATGTCCTATTTGTAACACTTGTTTTTACCAAATTCTAAATAGGATTGGTGCGCATCGTCAAGATGACATGGTTTGACAGTTTTAGCCATTAGTTTTTTCTTAAAAGCACATATTTATATTTCCATTTTATATACTCCTCCGTCCCACTGATTTAGAATTTTGGTAGCGCGGATTAAGAAAAAGATAAATGTTGTGAGTGTAATTTAAAAATAGTGAGAGAGAATGAGTGAAGGGAATAAGAAATTATAATGGTGTTGTGAGTATTAAAATAATGTAGGAGAGAGAATGAGTGGAGAGAATAGTGATTTAAGGTTTCCATTTTGGGCCGTCCTAATTCGGGTGGGACGCCCAAAATGGAAATAAATCCTAAATCGGCCGGGACGGAGGGAGTATGCATTTGTAGTTAAATGGGTCAATTGCAATTTGGTGACCTAAGTTTTACACATAGTTGCAATATCGCAGCCAAGAGTGCAATTTAGTCAATCAATCTCCTAAGTTTGCAATTTTTAGCAAATTGGTATAAAAACTAACGAAATCGTTAATTTTTTGACGGAATGAATTACATATGTTTACACGCTTTTGGGGGTTCAATATGTAAAATTTAAAAATAAAAGGTGAACTAAATGCAGAACTAAGAGGGCTTAATTGAAAAAAAACCTAATATTTTCCTCCCTCCCCCTCCATCCCATATCGTCACCCCCTTTCTCTATTTCCACCTCCGCCTCCATCGTCACCCCAAACTTCGGCGCCTATGCATCTCCATCTTCGACGCCATTTGCTTCTCCAACTCCACCACGCACTTCTCTCCGACTTGTTCCATTAACACGCATGCATCCGAAGCTCAACAATGATCCTAGTTTGCCCCTTCCCCCCCCCCAAATTCAAACAAACAAACACACACACACACACACACATCACATCTCTGTGTGTGGAGCCTGTGCAAATGGGTGAGTTTGTATCCTCCCTTAATAATTCTTCTTCTTCGAGTTTAGCTTTCAAATTATGGTTTAGATTTGAATTTTAGATAACGAAATTTGGGGCTTGCGAGATTTGATTGACTGTGGAAATGGGTTGAGTTTGGAGGGGAGAATGGAGGTGGTGGCGGACGCGGAGGCGGAGGTTTTGACAGTGAACGGAGGAGTTCTTGAATTTGAATGGTGGAGGGATTTTAGAGTGAAGCCGCTAGATATTGATTGGAAATTGGATTGACGAATGAATCCGTGGAGATGGAGATTAAAGGGTGGCAATTGTTTGGAAAGACGGGGTTTAACGGCGGCGGAGGTGATGGCACCACCAAGTGTGTTAGAGGTGAATAAAAAAAAAGAATACAATTTATTATTATTATTATTATTATTATTATTATTATTATTATTATTATTATTATTATTATTATTATTATTATTATTATTATTATTATTATTATTATTATTATTATTATTATTATTATTATTATTTTATTATTATTATTATTATTATTATTATTATTTATTATTATTTATTATTATTTATTATTTATTATTATTATTATTTTTATTATTATTTTTATTATTATTATTATTATTTTTTATTACTATTATTTTTTTTTATTATTTTTTTATTATTATCTTATTTTAATTTATGTTTGACTCACTTTTGTATAAATACTACGGAATGACAAAAATGCCCTTCTTTAAAAGTCATGTGCCGTGGCACATGTGTTTCAATCCGTCAAAAATTAACGATTTCTGTTAGTTTTTATATCAATTCTTCGCTAAAAATTGCAAACTTAGGCATTGATCGACTAAATCAAGCACTCTTGGCTACGGCATTGCAACTCATGTGTAAAACTTAGGTCACCAAATTGCAATTGACCCGTAGTTAAATATTAAGATGGGTAGTAGTAATGGATTGACAAAATTGGTACTAGAATTTATATTTTCAAACAAATGGTCTATACTCCCCTACGTTCCATTAAAAGCTACTCCCTCACGTCCGTGAGTTAAAAAAAAATTGTCGTGGAGTATGAAAAGTCCTCGGTTAAAAAAAAATGTCATGAGATTGATTTAAAATAAAGAGAGTAGAGAAATCGCTAGAGATTTTAATGGTGTGAGAATTACAAGTGAGTTCCATTGTCCATTTTGGGTAATAAAGCAATTAAGAACCTTAAACTAGTACAAAACTAAAAAGGAAAGTAAGAACCTTAAATCGGGACGGAGGGAGTACACTTCTATGTTTTGGACACGAAGATTTTGTTTTCGGACACGAAAATTAAGAATAAGAGGAAGCTTGACGTAAATGTCATGCGAATACGAAAATCAAATACAGAAAGAATGTGGGATAGGAATAGTAACTCGAATCAGCTTACAAGTTGTGAGTATATTCCGTTAAAAGCTACATTTATGTTTTGGAAACGGAAAATAAGTATAAGTGGGAAGTGGCGTAAACGTTGAGAATATGAAAAGTGTTTCAAATACTTATATAAAATGTGATAAGTAGAGATAATTATTAACCTGGATAGTCTCGATGTGATAGATATCGTGAGTATTTATAAGTAGATTTCATTGATTAAAAATATTTAAAATTTTTATTTAGAAAAATGAAATTTTTAATAATAAAATATTTTAAATAAAAAGTGAAATTTTTAGTGGGAGCAGATGAATAAGTATTTACTGAAGGTAGAGTACTATGAGTGCATTGGAAAGTACTATACATGTTTCAGTTTCTTATTGGTTCCAAAGAGGTAAGAAAGAGCAGGTCCAGAATCCCTTCTCTTTAGAGAAAGAATCTCTCTATGCTTTTCAATGTCTTGTGCCACAGCCCTGTTACCTAGCTTCACTGCTTCTCACCCATGAATCAATCAATCACACACTTCTTATTGGCCAATGTACAAATCAAGTGGCCCCCACAATGCCTGTGTCACACTATATACTACTCCCTCTGTGCCGGTTTTCGGGAGTAAGTTCGGTTACTGTTTACGTGTAAATTAAGAAAAAAGTTAGTGGAGAAAATATTATGAGTATGAAAAGTGAGATTGGAGAGAGAAAGTGAGGTAGGAAATAGTGATTTAATTGGTGTTGTGAGTATAAACGTAAAGTAGGAGATAAAATTAGTGGGTGAAATAGTAAAGATTTTTTGTCATTTTAGAAAGTATGTAATTTATAATGGGACG
>JAFEMH010007474.1:0-88390 GCA_022495995.1 Adenophora triphylla var. japonica | reverse complement strand
TGCATTACCACCTAAGGTCACCAAAAAGCTGCACGGAGCCGTAACCGCAACCCGGCTGCCCGAAGATACAAGTTCCGTGAAAGAGGACCCGATCCTCACTCAGCTCAAGCAAACACCGGTGCCAAACATTTCCCTTTGGTCCTTCTCACATCCTCTTATCCTCACAAGCTCAAGCTAGAGGAAAGCCTGGCAGCCGTACCATGGTCCCCCGTGGGCGCGACCCCGACGAAGTCATTCGGATGATCGGCAACATCCACTATGGTAACATTATCACCTTCCACGATTGGACCTTCCAAAATTTGGGGCTGATCACAATGAGCCTCTCTACATCACGATCCATTTGGTGGACGAGCGTCGCCTTCCCCGCGTGTTGGTAGAGCGGAGGTTTTGAATGAATGTCTTGTCCCGCCATAGGTGATGGACTGCGTTCGACATCAAGGCCTACAGATCTGAAGCCTTCGGTCACACCTTTGTCAAGGCCTATGGCGAGCTCTACTTCCCGTACATTTCTCGGGGTTTCTACTCTTAATATCTGGGTTCGGCAAGCAGTCGGGATGATTCCCACCGTAATTCCAAGTGTTGGACATTCCAATCACTTTCGCGGCCGTGCCCTGGGGCGTCCTGGCTGCATCAAATCAATGGCGTGGCATCCACCCTTCATCAGTGCCTCAAGTTCATGCAAGGCAACGAGCTAACCACAGTCTACGGCGACAGCGTCACCACCGAGGGGACCAGCACCAACGACATTCCAGTGTTAGAAATCAAGCATAGTGACGACATGGCATTAACTGGATTCACTCTGGAGACTTCCAAGATCCAAATATGCAACGTGGACCTTCCACTGTTCCAAGACAAGATTCCTCCCGCCATGAAGATGATGAAACTCATGAACTTCATCCCAGGACTGGGGCTTGGCAAAAGGTTACAAGGCCAACACCAAGTCATTGAAGTCAAGGACCACACCACGGTCCAGGGGCTTGGCTACGTGCCAACACCAGCTGACATCAGGGAGAATAAAAGGCTTGCCCGCACCAAGGCAGCAGCCCGCCAAAGGGGAACCTCCGACGGCACACCCAACCTCCGACCTTATAGCTTCGACCTCGCTCATTACTTCACCAAGGGAACCCGGCAATGAAGCGAGGGGACCGAGCAAGGGAACCGAGGGCTTACGAGCGAGGCCAGGAACCGAGCAGAGGGGACCGACAGCGGAACCGACAGCAGAACTGAGGGGACCGACAGTGGAACTGATGAAGATGAGAAAGAAGCAGGGATAGTCAGCATAGAGACTACAGAAAGGATGGAACAGCTAGCTCGGGACCTCGAGCGTTTCGAAGGACTCAAGGCTAATCCGATTAGGGGAGCGTTCCTCGACATCACTGCTCTACCTGGACCAACTGCCACCACAGTCCAGCATGAGTACACATTCAAGGGAATCCCAAATACGGAAGAGCAACTCAAGGTACTCTTCACGGGAAACAGATTGTTCGGATCAGCCGTCGAGGCCACATTCGAGACAGTAACTCCGAAGCAGAAGGAACCAGAATTCATAGAAGACGCTCTCAGTGGACCGGCTACTACGAGTCTTTTTGAAGAAGTCATGGAGGTGCCAAACTGATTGACACAGGCTCCGAAAATAGCATGATCGCCATGATGGGGACAGCAAAAGCCAAGCCTCTCGATCCCCGCACCCTCATCAAGCATCCAGCAATGCCACTGAAGAATTGAGTAACTTTCACCGGACCAAGGGCAAGCCAAGCAAAACTAGAAGACAAGCTGGGCCCGCACCCACATCTCCCTAAACCCGGTTTCAAACCCTCTGAGTCAGTCTTTGTAAAAGTCCAATCCTCTGAGTCATCCAACGGCCTTACGCCGGAAGACTATGATAATGTAGCCAACCATGTATTTCCGTTCTTGCTTAATGGAAAGTCTGACCTTTCGGAGTATCCTCTCATTGCCACATTAACAACTGATAAGTTAACAAACAACTTAAAAGACGTTAATAACTCAATTGATAAAGAAGCAGACACATTAAACGAACAATACATTAAAGAAGTTCTCGAGCGTGTAGTTGACCAAGAGGACAATCGGGCCCAAGCTACCGAAGAGGTTATGACCAAAGTGAACCTGGGGTCAGTGCAAGAGCCTAAAGAGACACAAGCGGGCAGTTTCTTCGCCGATGCAGAAAAAGAAGCCCTGATAAGCCTCCTCCGGGAGTATGTTGACGTGTTCGCCTGGTCATACCAGGACATGCCAGGACTCGATCCCTCGATCGTGGAACACAGAATTCCCCTGGATCCCGAATCCAAGCTCAAGCCAAGCGAAGCTATGCAAGATCAAGCCAGAGTGGTCCTTGCAAGTTAAAGAAGAAATTGAGAAAATGCTCCGAGTTGGTTTCATCAGAGTGATTGAGTATCGACATGGCTCTCCAACATCGTGACGATCACCAAGGCCAATGGAAAGGTCAGATGCTGTGTGGATTTCCGGGATCTCAACAAGGCCAGCCCTAAAGATGATTTCCCACTGCCTAACATCGACATCTTTGGTCGACACCATGACAAATTTCGAAGTAAAGTCCTTCGTGGACGGGTTCTCGCTGGATACAACCAGCATCAAAATGTCCGAGGAGGATCAAGCCAAAGCTGCTTTCACCACTCCGTGGGGGACATACTTGCTACACGGTCATGCCGTTCGGTCTGAAGAACAGCCGGGCTACTTACTGGGCTGCAATGGCCCTTTTCCATGACATGATCCACAAGGAAATCGAGGTATATGTCGACGACATGATCATCCACTCCAGAGGATCAGACATGCGGCACATGACAGATCCGAGAAAGTTCTTCAACGGACTCGAAAACACTCCATGAGATTGAACCTACGAAGTGCACCTTCGGCGTCAAGCTGCCGCAAGGTGCTTGGGGTACATGGTCACGAAAGGGGTATCGAAGCCGATCTCAAGAAAATCAAGGCTATCATCGACATGAAGCCGCCTCGAGACTTTGAGCGAAGTGAAGAGCTTCATGGGAAGACTTTAGTACATCGGTAGCTTCATCAACCGAGTTGACATCTCTCTGCCGAGCCCATGTTCAAACCGTGAAGAAGAATGCCGACATCAAATGGGACTCCGAGTGCCAAACGGCTTTTGAGAAGATCAAGACCTACTTGGTGAATCCCCAATTCTGTGCCCGCCACATGAAGACAAGCCACTACTCCTATATCTCGTGCAGTGGAGACACGTCAATTGGAGCAATGCTGGCACAAGAACAGAAAGATTCTAAGGTTGAGCATGCAATCTACTTCGTAAGCCGGAAGCTTCAAGGAAGTGAACTCAGCTACTCAGCATTAGAGAAAACTTGTACCGCCTTGGTATGGGTAGTCAGGAAACTGAAACACTACATGCAGTCACATTCAGTGCTCCTGGTCTCCAAAATGGACCCCATCCAATATCTCTTTGACAAGCCGTCCCTGTCAATGCGACTAGCCAAGTGGTCGTTCTTCCTGGCTGAGTTCGACATCAAGTACACGGTCAGAAAATCAATAAAGGGCAGAGTAATGGCAGATCAGCTGGCAGACTTTCCAAGCAGTGAACCTAAGGGTCCTGATCCGCAATTTCCGGACGATGGAATCTTTTCACTCGACAGCGCAAACCGTTGGCAACTCTTCTTCGATGGGGCAGCCAACAAGAAGGGAAATGGTATTGGAATGCTCCTTGTCGATCCCAAGGACGAGCATACTCCCATAGCCATCAAGTTGAATTTTGAAACAACCAACAATGCAGCAGAATACGAAGCTTTGTGGCAAAGAAGTGCGGAAGCCGTCCTCGAGCGCAACATTTCAGAACTGGATGTATACGGAGCCTCAGCATTGATCATCAATCAAGTGTCCAACAAATGGAAGACGGTAGATTCTGGCCTCCAGAAGTACCACACGTACATGGAGGAGCTCATTGCTCAGTTCAAGGACATCTCTTTTCACTATTTGCCAAGAGACAGGAACTGCTTCGCAGACGCCCTGGCAACCCTCGCCTCTCTTGTCGAAATTCCCGATGGGAAAGCAGTAAAACCCCTCAGAATAGGCAGACGGGAAACACCCGCCTATTGCTGTTAGATCGAAATAAAAAAGGAAACGATCGACGAACCCTGGTACAATCAAATTTACCAGTACCTCCAAAACGGAGAAGCTTCCTTCACAAATGAAGATGGAAAATACAAAGAAGGGTCAAAGCTAAAAACATGATGGCATTAAAATGCCTGGCATCCCATTTCGTCATTCTGGGGGGGTATGTTGTACAAGAAGCGCCACCAAGGACCACTCCTTCGGTGTGTAAACAAAGAAAAGCCAGCGAGCTAATGAACGAAGTTCACAACGGAACCTGCGGTCCGCACATGAACGCCCGAGCATTGACACAGATCATTCTCCGTCTGGGATACTATTGGATATCAATGGAAACAGACTGCATCCAGTTCGTTCGAAGCTGCGACTAATGTCAACGGTTCTCCAACCTCAATCACATCCCTCCTCACGAACTCTATTGCATGACTACACCATGGCCTTTCGCCACATGGGGAATCGACGTCATCGGCAAGATCACTCCACCTGGGAGCAATGGTCACGAGTTCATTTTAGTCGCAGTCGACTACTTCACTGAATGGGTAGAAGCCAGATCGTACAAGGTACTGAATTCTAAGAAGGTGGCCGAGTTCATCCGAGAGAACATCATGTGCCGATACGGAGTGCCCAACGAGATCATCTCCGACAACGGGACCCACTTCGAAGGAGATTGTGACCAACTTCTGACCGAATTCAGAGTCATGCGCCACAAATCTTCTCCCTACAGACCATAAACCAATGGTGTAGTAGAGGCAGCCAACAAGACTCTCGCCATGATAATCATAAAGATGACCACCAGAGTTCGGGACTGGCCCGAAAAGCTACATCTAGCCCTCTGGGGATACCGAACATCAGTCAAAACCGCCACAGGGGAGACTCCGTTTGCGCTTACCTACGTAATGGAAGCGATGTTGCCCGTGGAATTGGAAATTCCATCCCTCCGAGTCCTCTTGGAAAATGGGATCAATGAAGTCGAATGGCTACAAAGCCGTCACGACGAACTTGATCTACTCGACGAGCACAGATTGAAAGCCATGAAACACACTCGAGCCTACCAAAGCAGAATGGCCCGAGCATTCGACAAGAAAGTCAAGATCTGAGACATCAGAGAAGGCGACTTAGTGCTAAAGGAAAAGTCTCCTACGCAGACCAATCCCCTCGGAAAGTGGGAGCCTACCTATTTAGGACCATTCGTGGTACAAAGAATCTTCTCCGGAGGAGCCATGAAGCTAGCAGACTTGGACGGGAACCCTTTCGTTAACCCCGTGAACGGAAGCAAGCTCCGCAGATACTTCGTCTGAGGAAGAGCATGAGTCAACTCTCCTTCCCCATACAATACCCCTCAGTAAAAATTAAAGTTCTAAAAGAGTAATACCCAACTGGATACATTCCCGCTAATGATCCAGGTAAAAAACAGGGTCACACTTCTTTTGTCTTTGTTTTCTCAAATTTACCTAAAAGTGTCGAACTACGGTGACCTGAGCCCCTTAGTCAAATTGTAAAAGGGGAACGTAGGCAGCCATCATTGGTTCGGTCTAAAAAAACAAAAAATACAATAAGCATCAATTGCTTGTGTTTCGAAAAACTCTTTTCATTTAACCTACAAATTCATTACGGTTAAAACAATCTTTGATGAGTTCAAGCACGGTCAACTCTTGACTCGCTACACGCTAGTAAAACTACAATAAAACATTAATCAGTTAATGTGTCTGCAATGACAATGGGTGGATACTCTGGACAGCAAGGTCAACCTAGTTCCCCGAACTTGGTCCTTCATCCTTCTTCCCCTTCCCTTTCCCCCGGCGAGTGTTCTTCACCTTCACAGGGAATATTCCGGTAGTCCTTCTACCTGGCTCAGGGACCCTTCCTGACGCCTCCGTCAAGCCTGTAGCATTCAATGCAGCCCTTTCCCTAGCTCTGTCTCAAGCTGCTTCACTTCTAGCCATCATAACCATGCTCTGATTGGCCTCCCGATCAGCATTGGCCTCATAGTCAGCCATGTCATTCCCAGTACGATCCCCAGGATTAGCTCTCGCTTCGGTCCTCCTCAAGGTCGAGCTGTCAAGGTAGTCACGACCCAACAGCTCTCTCCGTCTCCACAAGATAGCCATCTGTGTCTCCCCTATACACTCTTCGTACCAGTTCAGATACTGCGTCGACAAAACAATGCCCCCTCTCCGGTGAAAGAGAACCCTGGCAGGAAAGGACGTGTATTGCCACCACCATGTGAGCAGCAATAGCGTCGAAGGATCTTCCATCAGCAGAGATCCCACCTCAAAGGTAGCAGCATGAGCTAAACTCATCAATGGCACCTGCTCCAGCCCGTACTGTCGCAGAACCAACGATGGAATATAGAAGGACGTCTGAGACAGCCCCGACACTCTGACAACCAATAGGCCCTCCTGAGCGGTTCGACAAGTCTGTAACTTCCAATGGGGAACCCACCATCGCAAGTGATGCGTGCAGAGTCTGGCCATCCAGAGCTCCAGCTCAGCCTGATTGCTCCCTATCACCCGAGGACGTCGAGAGAAGGAACAAGCGTCACAAGACATTGGCACCTCAGGCATCATCTGCAGTCTCTCCCTCAACCACATTTTAAGCATAGCGGGACTCCCTCCCCACATGTATCAGCTATCGGTTGCCATCCGACCTATGCCCAGGAACGTCTTGCCTAGGACCAACGACACGATGTCTCCCCCGCTCCGGCACTGCCTCACCAGGTCCAGTACGCTGTGATGGCACACACCCAGGGACGTAAATGTGAACAGAGTAGTGATCGCGCACAGAGAAAACGCGTCCCACGTGAAGAAGCTCCACTCAGCTCCGGCAAATCTATCGGGCAGTCCCGAAATGTCAACATAATCAGTATCCAGTATCAGCATCCCGTATGCTTCTCCAGCCGAGATACCAAGCAAAGACACTAGCTTCTCAATAGTGGCCATGCCACCAGCATACGGAAGAACTAGCTGTTCCGTCTCAGGTCCTCCCAGAATGGCCCGGAAATCTTCGCACGTAGGAGTGATCTCGTTGTACGAAAAGCTGTACACATTCCTCTGTACGTCCCAGAAGCGAGACGCGACTCTCAAAAGATCCCAATCTGGCATGAGCTCCTTCAAAGCCCAAACAGATTTCATTCTGTATCAGCCTTCGAAAAACCCCTTGTTTTGCCTCGTGTGGTTCCGTACCCACGAATGGAAACTGTCCAAATATCGCTCTTGCATCCGAGACGATAGCTTGGGAAAGGGAGCCATGGAAAATGAAGGAAACCTTAGAAATTTGAAGAGAATTCAGTTAACTGATCAGAGGCAGTTCTTAACCAATTGCAAACTGAAACTGCAATTTAAAAGACTCTGGAAATTCACTCTTAGTCCGACCGGACTCCCCTTGCAGTTGACCCGGTCAGCTCTACAGCCAGCTGCTCCTAAATTGGAAGCAATTCCAAACAACGCCCTGTTCATGCCTTGTGAATCTGCGTGCTGCCCCTAGTTTCATTCAACCAATGCCAATATCCCTTCCGCTCCGGGCTCGTGCAACAGTGCAATTAATTAATTATCAGTGCATATAGGCTTAAATTTTGACCAGTTCAATTTTTAATGCATGTTTCGTTTTATTTATTTTTGATCAACCTACTTCCTTATTTGCCGAAAATAACAGAAGGTAATCATAAAATAGATGCCCGAAATACAGGTTCCGCCCCACGGGCGCCTTTTTTCAAGTACAATTCAAATCAAATCGTTCCAGACGATACAAAAAAAGAGAGAAAGCAGTAAAGGAGGACTACTCCGAGTCCTGCTCGTCATCCGAGCACTCGACGCACTGCTCCGCAGTTGCCGGATCCGTCGCAAACAAGAAGACTCCGAATTCCTCCAGGCGGGAATACGCGAAAGGCCTCCTCGGCGTCCGCGAACTGGAGGACTCTCCCCTCTCATGCCTCGAGTGCGAAGGAGGATGAGCTCCAAACCCAGTCGTTCTGCCCGCGAACTGGCCAAATCCCTGTACAAAGTCCTCCCCACCAGCCGTGGAAGCAGGCGAACCACTCGGCCTAGACGGCCTCGGCTCACAAACGTCCACGCTCCTCCGGGAACTGCACCGCATGAACGCCACGAGCCTCCTAGCATAGGCGGACCACCCGTCCACCAGTCTCATAGCCTCGTTATACGTACGGCCCGGACCTACGAACCGGGGAAAGTCATCGGAAGACGAGCGAAAGTACGGATGCAACATTTGCAGAATCGCTACTATCAAATGCGAGAAAATCAAAAGGCACTCACCAAAGTGTTGGGGTCAACCATGTACCGTGGTCTCGGCTCATCCGGGAGCGGGATCACCCGGCCGCTGCGCGAACCGTCCCGGCCCCTTGTACGCCAGCCTAGCGCGTGGGAACGGGAGATCTCGGGGATATCCAGGGCCATCGCCCTCCCTGTGCTGCACCTGTGGGCTCCTCAGCCTCATCCTCAAGAAAGTCTCATAGTCGGCCCCCGCTATGACGTACTCGGTATAGAACACACCCTGTCTATTCCTCTCCAACTCATCCATCGGCATCGACAAAGGATGCTGCATGCGCAGAGGCAGATCTACCGGCACCATCGAAAGTGACCCGGGCCATGCTGACGGGTCACCCTCTTCCCCAGATACATAGCGTCACAATGAAGTCCCACCAGGAGCTTCCTCCGCCGTGTAACCTCGCTAGCAACCTGAACCGCGACAGCGTGGAATCGACTCCACCAGGTCAGCTGGATCCTCTCAGAGAACTCCCGATTCAGGGCCTGGGATACCTCCTCGTACGTCAGTCGAGTGCCCACTCTCGACGAGACCGCCTTCTTCGCCCTCTTCTGCCAAACCAGCATGGCGGGGAACAGGGGTCGATACGCCTCCCTAATGTCCCACTCCTACGGACTAAACACCTCATAGCACCAGATCTGTCAAGCAAATGGAAAGTTATGTCAGCTACAGAGCAGATACATACGAGTACATAAACGATACAAGGAAGAGAAAAAGACGTAAACTTACATCCATAGCATGCGAGAAACAGCTCAAGGAATTCTCCTCTCCCCGCGAGAACCTGTCCAGGGAATGATAGAGCTCGGCCAGTCCAGCCTCTCCCCATGCATACCCCCTCACGGCATCCAAGTTTGTCAGCGACCCGAACAGAGGGAAGTGACAGGATGTGTCAGAAGTCGGGAACAAAGTCGCTGACAACGCAAACCAAAGGAACCCTCGAGCCAGGTGCTCCGCGGTCATCCTCAAAGATCCATCCAGATAATCTGCGATACCCACCTGCAGATGCACCTCCATCGGCCTGTACCGAATGCCTAAGCCCCTGGCATCGGTAATATCAAAACCCAGCAGCTCCGACAACTGCCTCGGGGTATAACCATCCACCCACACCAGCGTGTTGCCCCAGAATGGCAACCCAGTGATAGTGGCAAAGTCAGTGGGAGTCACCATCGCCTCCCCCCATCTAAAATGGACAGTGTGGGTCGTATCCCACCAGTACTCGCTCAGAGCCACGTACATGGACCTGGCCCTCTGCGTATAAGCTATCGCAGCTACCGCATCGATAAATCCAGCCAATCAGAAGTCGACCACCAGCTGCCGTGGACTCCTCTCTCCCTCTCGAGCATCGTCTGGGAATACCTCCCACAGCGCTCGCACTGCCTCAAAGGAACCCCGACTCTTCTGGTTGTGGGTATCAACCGTTCCCATCATTTGCCACCCTATCCCCAGCAGGATAAACCTGGCCGTCATCGTAAGTCCAGCACTCAAGGCATGAACGCCTTCGTCCCAGGATAAACGTATCATCATAACTCCGGTTTGAGGCGCCACACGCCCTCGTATGATTCGGCAACTCAAGTTTGAGGTGCCACACGCCCTCGTCAGTATTCAGCAACTCCGGTTTGAGGCGCCACACGCCCTCGTATGTTCAGCAACTCTGGTCTGAGGCGCCACACGCCCTCGAAGGTTTCAGGAATCCCAGGTTCAGATGCCTCCCAATAGTCTCCATTCAGGTTTCGGTACCTCGCAATGGTCTCCTTTCAGGTTCAGACGCCTCCCTATAGTCTCCATTCAGGTTTCGGTACCTCGCAATGGTCTCCTTTCAGGTTCAGACGCCTCCCAATAGTCTCCATTCAGGTTTTGGTACCTCACAATGGTCTCCTTTCAGGTTTAGATGACTCCCAACAGTCTTGCTCAGGTCAAGGTCCCCACGTGCGGCTCCTTGCACCTTCAAACTACGATCGGCTTGATTCCCGTTCGGGATACGTAGGAATCCTTTCACTAAGGGTCCAGCCAGCTGACCGCCCAGGTCTTTCAAAGTAAGGCATCCCGATTTGGATCCTTATCTTTTTTCAATGACCCCACCTCCTTCGGAGGAGACGTCGCTGAGGGGCTAACTGTAAGTACCCAAATCCGGATCGTCAAAATCCATCAGAAAGTTAACCGAAATCCATTAACTGGCCCGCTCCAGGTTAACCGGAACTCGTTAAGCTCCCCGTTGCCGTGCCAACGAGACGTCCCGGGACTGCCCCGTGCATCCCGACGTCGAAACGTACTTGACACACATCATCACACGTGAAAGTATGGATTTTCTTGAAAAACGCACTTTCCGGCACTTTCCAGGGGCATTTCAGACATTTTCCGAACTGTTATTTAAAAAAGGGACAAAACCGAGACCCGGGAATGAACTCCCACGCATTTGGTGACTCACAGGGACACTTGGCACGCATGCCACCTCCCTCTAGTCACCCTTCAATCAAATTCAAAGTGAAAAGACTAAAATACCCCTGGTATACAGTCTCAGTCTGGCTGGACTCCCTTTGCAGACTTTTAGAAATTGCCAGCAAGTCCCTCAAATTCCCAAAGTTTCACAAAACCCCCTGGATTTCAGCCTAAGTCCGGCTGGACTCCTACTGAAAATTCACCTATAAATAGAAGTTGCTGTCAAAGCCAAAAGGAGGACATTTTTTCACTCCCAAAAATCACTCAACCTCACGACCCAACTGAGTTTCACCCCCTCCCGAGCTCCCATTTGTCTTGATTCGCGTGAAACTTCCGTTGATCAAATACGCCCTTCGCCACTCAAAAACACCATTCCAAACCAATTTCCGTATCCCGTATACACCTCTCGAGCCAAAGGAGTCGACCCTAGCCATAGGTATAACTCCCTCTCTCCAATCTCTCATTTCATCTCGGTTTACGTGCCAGTCGCTACAACCATTTCGAATAACGTTATTGAAATGTAGACACCTCCGTCTAACAGGGTCCGATACATTTTAGCCCCTCGATCCTCTTCTCTTCCCGTAAGAGAAGTAATCATGGGTTAAAACGTCGTTCCGACCCCGTTCCGTTTACTTTTTATGTCATTTACCATTCCGGATCGATCGATCCGTCGATCATCATTTACTTTCCTGTCATTTACAATTCCGAGCCATTTTGGCTCGTCGATCGTCATTTACAATTCCGAGTCGTTTGGCTCGTCGATCGTCATTTACAATTCCGAGTCGTTTGGCTCATCGATCGTCATTTACAATTCCGAGTCGTTTGGCTCGTTGATCGTCATTTACAATTCCGGATCGTTTGATTCCGTTGATACTGCTTTAAATACTATCATTTACCAGTTCGACCCATTTGGATCGTGATAGTATTTAATTTTCAAAGTCCGAATCGCAACCCGATTCGTTGATCGCAAAAATCATTTAATACGCTTTTTCCTGTAAAAATCGTTAACAATGTAATGTCCGGTTCAAAACCGGAGTTCATCCTTCGAACTCTCTTTCAAAATGCGCGAAATGACGTTTGGCATCCAAACGCTCATCTTCAAACTAAAAGCCGCCATTTGACACTCAAAAATCATTTAATATGCTTTTTCCCATAAAAATCGTTAACAATGTAATGCCCGGTTCAAAACCGGAGTTCGTCCTTCGAACTCTCTTTCAAAACGCGCGAAATGACGTTTGGCATCCAAATGCTCATCTTCAAACTAAAAGCCGCCATTTGACACTCAAAATCATTTAATACGCTTTTTCCCGTAAAAATCGTTAACAATGACTCGCCCGGTTCAAAACCGGAGTTCGTCCTTCGAACTCCCTTTCAAAAAGCTCAAAATTGACGTTTGCCACGCAAACGCTCATTTCAAACTCAAAACCGACGTTTGTCATTCAAACGCTCGTCTTTTCAAACAAAGTCACCTAATCAACGTTTGACATTCAAACCAAGATTAAGCTTGTCATTGAAGCCCCCATTTCAAAACACACACACACAAAAACACGATTTCGAGAAAGGTAGAAAGACTCGTCATACGAGGCGTTTCGGGTGATCTCGTAATACTCTTCCCGAAACGTAATGTGACCTCCGAACCTAACAATCTCTGGTACTCAAAAAAAGCTTTTTACTCATTTTTGCTACCAATAAAAATGATCCCCTGTTTTCAAAAGCCTTTTCCTAAGTTTTTGCTACCAATAAAAACGACACCTTTTCACTAAAGCCGTTTCTCAACGTTTGGGCTCAAAATACAAAACCGCGTGGCGACTCCTCATTTTCCTTCCCATGAAGCGAGGTCTCATACACCAACACCCTGCGAAAGACAACTGCGTTTCGCGTCCGCGCGAAATCCCGTGTAATTTCAGGTACTTGCATTGTTATTGAAATTCTTAGGTGCAAATCCAGGAGGTTGTGTAGATGGTTGCGGGTTTAGAACGTTGTTATTCTTATAGGACAAGTTGGGGTGATTCCTCCATTCGGGATTGTATGTATTAGAATACACCCCCCCTTCTGTCCAAAAGAATTCACAAAGTTCACTTGATCATTAGAACTAATGTCAAGCTACTCGCAATTATCCGTACTATATGAGTTAGACCCACATAGTTCACATAAAACATTTATATTTGCCACGGGATTGACATTAAGATTTTCAAATTTTTTAAAAGCATGTCAACCTTAGAAGAGAGAAGAGTAACTGCATCAACATTATATTTACCAGGCATACCTTGTTGTTGCTCCCTCTCATTTGACCATTAGTAATGGTTCAATGCAATATTTTCGATAAGGTCATATGCCTCATCGACTCCTTTGTTCATCAATGCTCCTCCTGCAGCGGCATCAATGGTCTCTCTTGTCTTGAAAATGAGACCGTTTTAGAAGGTGTGAACAATCAACCACTTTTCGAGCCCGTGGTGGGGGCACATTCTGAGAAGTTCCTTGAACCGCTCCCATGAATCATACAAAGTTTCACTATCTGTTTGACAGAAGTTAGTGATCTTTGTGCAGATTTGGGCTGTTTTGCTTGGTGGAAAAAAATGCCCACAGAATGCTTCTTGAATTTGGTCCCATGTTGTTAATGAATTTTGGGGGACCGAGTTTAACCATTGCTTCGCCTTATCCTTAAGAGAGAAAGGAAAAAGGCGCATCCGAATTGCTTCCGGGGTAACATTCTGAATATGTGTGGTATCACAGTATTCCAAGAATGTTTGGATGTGGAGATGAGGATCTTCGAAAGCAGTGCCACTATATTGGTTATTCATAACCATATGCAAAAGTTGCGGCTTCATCTCGAAGTGTGCCACTTCGGCATTTGGCACAACTATAGGGGATCTAGTTCCCGGGGTACTTGGATTTACAAAGTCCCGTAGGGTTCTAGGAGGTGTTTGAGGCTCTCCTTCCGCCATATGCTTGTTTAGTTTCTCTTTGAGTTTTCTTAATCTTTCGTGAAAGCTTCGTTCGGGTTCTGGATCAAAATTGTCAAAGAACGTCCGAGCCCGTTTCATACACTATAAGAAAAACACTCAAAAAAGAGATTAAACGTAACAAATTATCGGAAGCAAAAACAAAAAAAAATCTAAAAAAAATAAAACTAAAATTTATGTAGTAAAGACAAAAACAAAAAGTAAACCGTTGTCCCCGGCAACGGCGCCAAAAACTTGTTCGGTCGAAACCTAACGGTTTATTTAAAATCCGCAAGCGCACGGGCTATTGAAATATAGCGGGTACAAGTACATGTCGATCCCACAAAACAGGGTTTACCTTGGGATTATTTTTGTCTTTATTAAAATTTTAAAAGAGATTGGGGGAGATAAAGATTTTTTTTGGGAAGAGAATGAAGTATACACAGAAAATACTTTAAATGAAATCTTATAAACGAAGCATTCTCGGGATTGGAAATCATATACATAATTTGTTCATCAAATAGTCATTGTCTTAGGAAATATAGGTTTTCATGAAAATCAAGGATGGTATGTTAGGCTTACACTACTTCTCACGGTCAAGACAGTAGCGTTGTATTTTTCACTAATTATGTCCTAACTGTTTGAGATTTCCGTTTATGGTACTCCCGCCCTGTTACAAATGGGCATTCCGGCTTATCTCTAGCTGACCATAATTAGTAAGAATCCAATAAAACTGAGGGTCAACATACTTTCCATTAAAGGGAAAAACATCACTAGGCCGTTGAACTACTTTCGTGATCAATGGAACCCAGTTTCTTTATATGGTTCCGTCAATCGAGATTCTCCGCTAGGTACTTCTCTCGATCGACTGAAGCATACAAGTTGGACGTCTCCAAAATGTAAGTCATTTAGAGATTTATATAAAGAAATTGTTTTAGATGAAGATAGAAGACAAGACTTTCATATTTTAAGATGATGAACGATCTATGCTTTGAGTTTCCAACCCCAAGAACAAGGGGGATTACTCGCTAGCCATGTAAAAGTAAATAAGCAATAATATAAAAGATAGAGCAAGAAAGACTTATGATGAATGAGAGATGAATGGATGGAATAATACTTCAACTTTTATTGCTTCTTTTCCAAAGGAACTCCAAGAACAAAAATGGACTTCAATCTTCAAAGATCTTTGGAATTTAATGTATATAGTACTTGTAACTTTGCTATACTAATCTCTAACAATTTCTGATGAAAATTCGATATCTAAGACTGATTACAAGGGGTCTATTTATAATGGGGAGGAAGCTCTTCAAGAAGGTGCCTTCTAAATCTGCAGTCACGATTTGCACGGCCGAGTCAAGGGATCTGCACGGCCGTGCCCCCTTGGCGCCAACTTTGGATTTTGAACTGGCAAATAGCATGGCCGCTCCGATGGTTGCTGCACGGCCGCTCTGGAAGGTTGCACGGCCAAGAAATTTCCAAGACACGGCCACTCTACATTTTGGGGCCAAAAATGGCCTTTCATGGCCGAGTGCACGGCCGCTCTGCTGATGGCTGGACGGCCGCTCTGCTGATGGTTGCACGGCCGCTCCGTCTGGATTTTGTCTTGTGTGTTTGATTTATTTGTTGCTCTTCCATGCCTTTGCACCAAGATGTCCAAGCATCCTTTTGACCATCCTTTTGACTATAGTAGACTCCAAAAAACCTGTCTAAAATGTATAATGTACACCAAAAGCGTAAAATCTAATATATATGAAAAAGAAACTAAAATAGACTAAAATGAGATCTAAATGACAATTAAACTAAGGAAATAGATGTAAGAACTTAGGATAAATGACTATATAATAGTCACTTATCAAGGATCACATCCTCATTTGGTAGATCATCCCTAGAACAAGCCACTTGTGGAATCTTGTTCTTCCTAGGGAGAGGATCTCCATTGAGACATTTGTGTGGGGGAGTGGGAAATATAAAACTACATTGCTAAAGATTAAAGCTTTATGACATAAATAAAGATAAATAACAAGTAACAATAGAATAAGAGTATATAGGAGTGTATTAAGGGTGAGGGAAGGAGAGATTACCAATATTGGTGTTTCTCTATCTTCCAAGGGAAGTTTTCCTAGGCAATATCTATTAGGAATAGATTAAGGTAGGATTAGTGTATGAGAGAGAGTGATTTTATGTGTTTTTGGAAACTGGAATTTGGGTTGTAATTTCTGCAGAGTAACAATGCTTAAAAACTGTATATCAAAATGAGTAGAGGAGGCCTCTATTTATAAGCTTCTGCCATGCTGCGAATAAGGCCACATGGCTTCATCTTCCGCAAAAGAGGCCGCGTGGCTTTTTTTGCTGTCGACTCAGCTTGTTGCTAGAAACATGCAAGGTGGCAGACTGGAAGGTTCTTTCCAGCGAGGTCCTGTCCAGATTCATTATTCCTGGCAGGTCCTTCCTTGCTCGGAAAGTCTTGAAAAGTTCCCGAATTGCCTCTAAACTTTATGAAAGTTTGGAGAACGGCTAGGAAACTTAGATGGGAAGACATGAGCCAGATTTGGGTATTTACAGAAGCCCCTCAGCAACGGTACTTGCAAAGCAAGTGGGGTTGTCGATAAAAGTGAGAATCCAATCTGGTGAACTGCCGAGATGGATTTGGATTGGGTGACCAAAGAGGTCGAATGGCTGAACCTTTGGAAGGCTACCTACGTATCCCAAAGAGGAATAAAGCCAAATCGTAGTTCTGGATCCGCTGGGGAAAGGATGTCATGTGTGACGGATTGGCTGAACCTAAAGTAGGCTACCTACGTATCCTCGGGAGGAATCAAGCCACGATCGTAGTTCAGTATCACCGCTAGACATTTAAGCAACATGTCTAGAATCCTTGGAGTTTTGACGGTTAATAGAGGAGTCACCTAAGAAACTAAAGCTTACGGCGCTATCTCTTTCGAATGAGATAGAGGGATCCAAAGCTGGATACTAAAGCTTACGGCGCTATCTCTTTCGAAGGAGATAGAGGGAGCTAAAGCTGGATACTAAAGCTTACGGCGCTATCTCTTTCGAAGGAGATAGAGGGAGCTAAAGCTGAATACTAAAGCTTACGACGCTATCTATTTCGAAGGAGATAGAGGGAGCTAAAGCTAGATACTAAAGCTTACGGTGCTATCTCTTTCGAAGGAGATAGAGGGAGCCAAAGCTGGATACTAAAGCTTACGGAGCTATCTCTTTCGAAGGATACAGAGGGAGCTAAAGCTGGATACTAAAGCTTACGGGGCTATCTCTTTCGAAGGAGATAGAGGGAGCTAAAGCTGGATACTAAAGCTTACGGCGCTATCTCTTTCAAAGGAGATAGAGGGAGCTAAAGTTGGATACTATATATAGGGGTAATCATGCATGTGCAATTTGCTTGAAGGAATACGAGTATGACTCATTTTTCTTTGAAAATAAAGCAGGCAAAATAATTCCAAAAGTGGGACGGAGTTCTTGCATGTGCTAAAACTCGATTAATTTCTGATTATGGATGCGAGAATGGTACTTTGGACAATGAAAATGATTCATGCATGTTTGTTTGAAAGATTAAATGTGCATGAAAATATTTTGTAAAAAACTGAGATGTTCTGTGCTTTGGGAGAGCATGCGCTCGGTTATATGTTCCATATGATGAAAACATGTGTTATATGCAAATGATGTTAGAAAAAGTCTTTGTGACTGCTTTACTTTGCAATTTGTGCAACATTTTGTAAATATATGCATATTTCTGAGATAAGTTGAAGGACTAACGTACCTTTGCTGTGCTTACCTGCAGGAGAGCAAGTCGCGGGGGCTGTGTGGAAGTTGATAGTGTTGAGAGTTTGATGCATCATTTGAGAACTTGGTGCCTATGACCGAGATGTTGAAACATTTGGGGGAGTGAGGTGCCTCTGACCGAGTTGCATTTGAGAACTTGGTGTCTCCGACCGAGTTGCATTTGAGAACTTGGTGTCTCTGACCAATTTTCATTCGAGAACTTGGTGTCTCTGACCAATTTGCATTTGAGGACTTGGTGTCTCTAACCAATTTGCATTCGAGAACTTGGTATCCCTACCAATTTGCTAGAAATTTTGAGGGCGTGAGGTGCCTCTGACCGAGTTGCTGGAACATTTGAGGTCTGTTCATTTGTTGAGGATAATTGAGAACTTGGTGCCTCTTACCATTTGAGAACTTGGCATCTCTGACCGTATTGCAGGAACTGGAGGCTGTCTTCACATGTTTTGATTGGAATGATCTCTTGCCGAAGGGGGGATTTGATTTCATGAATTCAATTTATCAACAGATTGTCGTAGGCCAAGATGATAAGGACTCGAGCCATCTTAAGTCGAGATGATACAGACTTGAGGCACCGAAAGACAGAGGTCTTGCGAGTTGTTCATGCAATTTTGTTGAAACCATTGATTTTGGGCTTTGGTGAACACCTTCCTTGTTAAGGATAGATCTCAATAGCGATGGAAAACGGTCTTTCACGTTTGAATTCCTGCATTCGTTAGTGAAGAGACAAATAGAAATATGTATGACATTTATGACGATGCATGGAGGCATGAGATGGTATGACCATCAATATGTTAGTAAGGCTAAGGGGTGACAAACAATTCATGAAATCACTTAGAATGATGATCTTTTGTTTTTTTTCTTTTTTTTTCTATTTTGCTTTTGGGCACGCACGAGCCTAATTTTGGGCAAAAGTATTTCCTATTTTGATTTGTAATCAATTAAAGTTATTTCTCCTTGTGCATGTCACATGAGCCATGGGCTGACTCTTTTGCAGGAAGGCAATATGAGAGGGATTTTATGTATGTAAGGATGTGTTGGGGATGTGTTTGGATGTATGTGTTTGGGAACTGTTTGAGACAGGTTTCGAGCAGGTGGGATTGTATCCCTTGGGTGAGGACTGAACTGCTGTTGTTGCCGAGGTGTTGTTAATGTTGCCAAAAGGTATCATGTGGACCAGAAATCCCTCTTGGGCTGAGATCAGATTTAAACCTCGGGTCTTGATTAGAGTTCCTTTCTCAAACTCTGGCACTTGAAGCTGATGCTGACAGGCTCTAGAACCGAAGATTAAAGCAATCTATCCAGATAAATGAACCCCTTTAGTTTGGGTTTGTTATGGCTTGACAAATCCCATGTCCAAAGAATGACTTGGCAAAATGTTGGTACGTGGGAGAACCTGATTCTGAACCTTATATACAGAAAAGCCCCAAAACTGAAATTCCAAAACAATTGTCAAAGTGACCAAACCTCTCTTCTGAGGATAGATGTGACTTAGTGAAGCCCCCGATCTGAGGGAAAAGCTTTGCAAAGCCCCAGGTTCTATTAAAGCGAGGAAAGATCCCTTCATTGGCAAAGCCCCGGCTTGAAGAGATGACTTGGTAAAGCTTCGATTTATGGTCTGATCCAAGATAATGGCGAAGCACCGAACTGACTGGTCATCCAAAGAGAGAGTCGTGTTTGAAGCGACCTCAAGGAATCCAGGAGCGAAACTTTCTTCAAATGACTTGTGAAACCCCCGACTTGACAAAGTATCATGGGGAAGGCCCGAATGTATTGATTATAAAACCAAACTAGTTGGTCGACCATGACAGATCTCAAAATGCACTTAATGCAGCCCCAATCCGTTGAAGCATTACGTTACGAAGTGTGAAACCCATCATGGATTCCAAAAAAGATTCTCATTCTGGTTGGTGCAAGGGGGTCTTGTAGACTTGACCTCCAATGTTAGACTTATGGTTATGATTAAGCTCCGATCCTGACACCAGAGAATTTGATCGTGGCAGACTTTTAACAAACATAACTTCCCTTTATTGGTAAAACCACCCCGGTTTGATGAACTGAGTAGGCGAAGTCTAGAATTTGAAGAAGTGACTTGGTGAAGCCCCAATCTTATGACCTAGCAAAAGTCCCAATATGATTGGTACTGTAAAAGTGATCCCGAGGTTAATCTGACCAAGACTGAATCCATCTTGTGACATAGTGAAGAACCCGATGCGGACCCAAAAATGACTAGAGAAGCCCCAATCTAAAGAAATGGCTTGACGAAGCCCCAACCTTGGAGAGTTTCAATGCAGCCCTAATGCAAATTGTAGCAGAAGAGGAAAACCTATCCTTTTATACATACTTTTCTTATTTTCTTTAGTCAATCAGTCTACCGCAAGAAGATGTAAAAGAAAAGAATTTTAGAAATTTATACATGCAGGGGCATATTTTTCGAAAGGTGGGAATAGATCCCGATTTTGTGTTATTTTGATGGCCTCATTCGATGTAGACACAAGAACTCTCTTTGGGTTTGACTCTTTTGAGAGAGTATAAGCGTAGAAAGGTTTGTAAAAGTGTATGGAAGCCCCTGCTGACAGAAAATCAGTGTTTAGCACTATTTTTCCTATAACGTAGAAAAAGAAGACTTGTCAAGACATCTGAAAACTTGTTTTATTTACGATGATCACAAGATTGCTTGAAATTACCCTTTATTAATGTTCGGGTTATTCAACCACTAATCTCGATATGAACAAACATTTTGATTAATCATGAGGAGAAAGTCAACCAATGTGAATAAAGCTTGTGTATAGGAGAGGCCATTGATGAGACCGAATTTTCTGGAATTTGAATGTGGTTATGACCGGAGCATTTCTGGTTGCCTACGTTCCCCTCATTGTGAGGAGCTCAGGTCACCATAGTTCGAGCAAACTGTATTTGGCATTTGGAAAGGGGATGAATATTTGTGGTGAAAAAGGCTCGGATAGGAGAGTTGGATGATGAGGCACGGGCCCTGAGACAATTCCTTGACAATTCGTTTTGGACGGCTTCTTCCGTAATTGCTTCTTGATCGTTGTCTTTCATCGGGGGAGAAAGAATTTGCATATAGCCCAAGGGCTCTTGAAATGCTTCTGCCTTCATTTTAACCGTTCCATTGTTATTGACCACTTCCATTCTTCGAGCTTTGGTTTTGCCCATCTGTCAAGCTTTTGATTGGTGGTGCTGGATCCTTGGCCTCATTTTTTTGAAGCTCCTGCTTGGGCTTTTTTTTAAGCACATAAGGACGAAGGCAAGCCCCTGCTTCAACTTTCTTGATGCACATGAGGACGATGGCAAGCTCCTAGGTTGTTGTCGACATGGGGTCGACCTTTCGATGTTGAGTGACCTTTTGTTGTTCCTTGATGTTGCCGCCATCGTTGACTTGGTCAAGGTGATGGTGGGGACATGATTTGGGAAGTGTATGACTTGATGGAGGCCTTTGTGAGGTAAGGAAAGTGTATGGAGAAGGCATTAGTTGACTTTCTCACACCGATTAATCATAATGTTAATTATTTCGAGAGATTATTTGTTGAGCAATGCAAGTGATCATATAAAATAAAGCCATTTCATTAAATGTAATGTAGGTGTGCAAATAATGTTTTAAGTCTAGCAAGAAAATAAAAAAGACACTTTTATAGAAGATTTAAGATTAACTACAATGTCCGAGGAGGACTTGATTGAAAGAGGAAGTACTAGAACCTATGAAGGTTGACTGAGAGACTGTTTTATCTTTTAATTTTGTTTAAGGATAGCTAGCCCTTAGCCTAGCTACACTTCGCTGGTTGGAATACCAGGGCACTTGAGCTTTCCTTTGTCAATCAGCCCTTGAATTTCTTTCTTCAAAGTCAGACACTTGTCGGTCGTGTGACCATGATGATTGTGGTATTCACATAACTTGGTCGTATCAAGGTTACCTGGGTTCCTTGGCTGATAATTCTCGAGAGGTTTGAGAAGACCTTGTCTTACCAAATCGTCAAAAACATTGCTCATGGGCATCCCGAAATCATCAAAATGACGTTTCTGACCTAGCACTTCTCGATTTGAGCTTTTACCATTATGAACATGGCTTGTTATTTTTGGCCCGTTGAGGCTCTCAATCTTCCTATCACCAATTGGCGCTTGGACTGCAGGCCTTAAGATTGTGCCACCATTTGGCGAAGGAGGAGATTTGGTCTGGGGGGCTTGTTCGAGTACAAGGCGTAGTAATCGAATTTTCTCGAGGGTTCCCCGAGTGTCCCTACGCTGTTATCTCCGGCCTCATATCTTTCTTTCAACTTCTGCTGGGAGGAGGATTTTCCTTTCCTCTGGGGAGAGTCTTCACTTATCCAGTACAAAAACTCATCTTCTAAACAATCCGCACAATCGCAAATGTCATAACAGATGTGTGCCTTTGGCAAAGGAGTTGAGTCTGAGTTAACTGGCCCTACTTCCCGCTCCATGACATTCATGTTGGCATTGTCTAGGGAAAGATTGTCAGATGCACGTGGGCGTTCAAGCGTCCCACTTTTATCAGCTTATGGATCTCATGCCTCAAATAGTGGCAATCATCAGTGTCGTGTCCGTGGTACTGGTGGAAAAGACAATGCTTAGACTCATCCAACCGAATGTTGGGATTCTTGGGCTTCCAATTCTCCAGTTGGAAGACACCATATTTATGAAAAACGGAGTCGCCACGCCATTTTAATTTATCCTCAAAACTTTGAAAAAAAAGGAAAAAGGGTTCGGAGGTTAAGTTACTCCTTGGGAAGAACGTTTGGCTTTCACCCAAGGAGCCTTGCAAAAGCAAGTCTTCCAAGGTCCGAAATTTGTGCTTGTTTGTGTGCGTGTGTGATTTGACAAAAGAGAAAAGATGTGCCAAGTTTATTATCCGAACGTAAGAACCATTTTAAGAAGGTTTTAGTTCGGAATACCTTGGACTTTGGTGTTTTCGGGATTTTGATCCCATACTCACTTTGAACTTATGATCATCATTATGGGACCTATCTACCCTCCCATTAGATTAATCAACCAACATAGGCGTAGGAGCCTTGGTATGTCTTAATCTAACTTTCCTTGGGGATTTTAGTCAAATGTGATTGAAGAACTTGTTTTTAAGTCCAAGAATGAAACTTTTTAGAAAAAGAATGAATCTTTGTCCATCAATCCTACATCTTGAGACAATGATGGTTCATAGGGACATTTTGTGTTTGTTTCAAGTGATTATCAGAGATTTTGGGACCAAGACTCATTGATTTCTAAAGGGACAAAGATTATGGCATTTTGTAATGGGATTGATGTAAAGATGGAGTCTTTACACCAATCCTCACTATGGAATGCTCAAGAACCATGGGACTATGGTAATGGGATGTAAAGATTGGATCTTTATGTTCATCCTATGTCTTTTATGCCTTAATAGGCTTTTTAGACAATCCTTGGAGAAAGATTCCAACTTTAGGAATATGGGGAGAGACAATATTAACATAAAGATTGCATTTTTAATATGAAAATACAAGGAGTATCATTAGTCTAAGAACATAATGTAAAAAGATGATCCTCATGGCTTCTCCTATGTTCTTAATACCTCATTAGGTGGACAATCCTTAGAAAAACTAGATCAAGGGAAGGGGATGACATATAGTAAATAAAGATTGCATTTTTATACATAAATGTAAAGGGGGATCACATCCTCATTTGGTAGATCATCCCTTGAACAAGCCACTAGTGGAATCTTGTTCATCCTAGGGAGAGGATCTCCATTGAGTCATTTGTGTGGGGGAGTGGGAAATATAAAACTACATTGCTAAAGATTAAAGCTTTATGACATAAATAAAGATAAATAACAAGTAACAATAGAATAAGAGTAAATAGGAGTGTATTAAGGGTGAGGAAAGGAGAGATTACCAATATTGGTGTTTCTCTATCTTCCAAGGGAAGTTTTCCTAGGCAATATCTATTAGGAATAGATTAAGGTAGGATTAGTGTATGAGAGAGAGTGATTTTATGTGTTTTTGGAAACTGGAATTTGGGTTGTAATTTCTGCAGAGTAACAATGCTTAAAAACTGTATATCAAAATGAGTAGATGAGGCCTCTATTTATAAGCTTCTGCCAGGCTGCGAATAAGGCCGAGTGGCTTCATCTTCCGCAACAGAGGCCGCGTGGCTTTTTCTGCTGTCGACTCAGCTTGTTTCTAGAAACATGCAAGGTGGCAGACTGGAAGGCTCTTTCCAGCGAGGTCCTGTCCAGATTCATTATTCCTGGCAGGTCCTTCCTTGCTCGAAAAGTCTTGAAAAGTTCCCGAATTGCCTCTAAACTTTATGAAAGTTTGGAGAACTGCTAGGAAACTTAGATGGGAAGGCATGAGCCAGATTTGGGTACTTACAGGGTTTCACTTAGTAGTTTTTTTTTACATGTCAAAATTTATTTTGGGGGGTTCACAGCCACCCATTTGGGCATACCTGTGTCCGCCCCTGTATTTGTGTATGTGCTAGGTTTCAAGCTGATATTAGAGAATCTCACCTTCAAGTTGTTAAAATAATTATAAGATATCTTGTGGGAATTGTTCACTTAGGTTTATGGTACCCTAAAGATTCCTCTTTTACACTAATTGTCTATTCAGATGCTGATTTTGCAGCTTGTAGGGTGTCGTCTCAAAACCTAACGGTTCTTTTTAAATACCACAAGTGCACAGTCAATAGTAATATAGCTAATGCAAGTACGGGTCGATTCCACAAGGACAGGGTTTACTTTGGTATATATTTGCTTTTACTAAGGAATAGAGATGAGATTGGGAGAAATATAGTTTGAATTAAGAAAATGATAAAAACATACAAAAAATACTTTAGTTAAATTCTTATAATACGGAAGCATTCTCGTGATTGGAGTTCATATAGTCGTTTATTCATCAATTATTCATGTCTTTGAAAATGTAAATATTCATCAAAATCAAGTATGGTACATTAAGCCTACATCACTTCTCACGATCAAGCAAGAAGCGTTTGTATCCTTCACTAATTATGCCCTATCACTCGATGGCCCATAATTAGTAAGGATCCATTAATGTTCGGAAATCTATGTACTTTCCATTCAAGGAACATCTCTAGGCCATTGAACTACTCTCGTGATCAATGAAACCTAGTTTCTTTATATGGTTCCGTTAATCGAGATTCTCCGCTAGGTACTTCTCTCGATTAACTAGAATCATACAAATTGGACGTCTCCAAAATGTAAGTCATTTTGAGTTTAATATAAAGAGAATTGTTAAGATGAAGAGAAGATGACATGACTTTGTAAAAGATGATGAATAAATACGTTTTGAGTTTCCAACCCCAAGAATTCGGGGGATTACTCACGATCCATACTTAAAACAAACATAAATGCATAAATATAGTTGGAAATAGAAGAGCTTATTGTTTGTATGAAGACAAAGGCTGAGAATAACTTTGATATTTTATTGCTCCAATACTTCAAATAAACTCCAAGAACACAAGTTAAATCTTCGAGAGATTTTGAAGTAATAATTGCTAGAGAGTTTTTGCTATGTATAATATGGTAATTTCTATCAAAATTTAGATCCTTGAAACTGATACAAGAGGGCCTTTAAATAGGCATTCTAGGCTAAGGTTATGTTTCTTCAATCAGCTGTCTTCAAAAGGTGCCTTTCCAGCCGGTAACAGTAAGTGCACGGCCGTGCGTTGTGATTTGCACGGCCGTGAAAGCCTTGGTGCCAAATTCCAATTCAAACTGGCCATTATGCACGGCCGCTCCAGGATTTGCTACACGGCCGCTCTGGCCTGTTGTGCTCGGCCGCTCCAGATTTGAAGACTCGGCCGCTCCATTGATTGGGGCCATTTTGGCTTGACATGAGCTTTTGCATGGCCCCTCCCTTATATAAAGCACGACCGCTCTGGCTTGGTTTTGGCCTGAATGATCATTTTGAAGTTGTCCCTTCTATGCCTTGATCCATAAGCTCCTTATATTCATAAAATTGGATCTAAAACCTGTATAAATATGAAAACATACCAACAAGCATAAAATCCCATATATATAATAAAAGAAGCTAAAAACATAACTAAATAGTAATGAAATCTAACTAAATGATATAATTACGTTGCTATAAATGACTATAAAATAGCAATTTATCAACTCTCCCACACTAAATTCTAGCTTGTCCCCAAGCAAGATTAGGATAAAAAGATGGAGAAGATGAAATGAAAATGATAAAAATCTAAAGTTGGATCCCTCAGAAAATAAATAATGCTACAAGCCTTATTGCCATGAAGATATTTTCTTTTATCTACCTTTTCAAATCTTTTCTTATAACCTTAGAGATTATTTTTAGAAAGAGGCTTAGGAAGATTTTTAGAGAGTAATCTTGAGAACAATAAATCATTATAACATAAGTAGTATTTTGACTAAGCACAGCATAATGTAGAGAAGGATGAACCTTTGGATCATAAGCTTGGTATATAAAGAAATTTTCACTCTTAAGAGTGTTTTGTGAAAAAGATTATTGCTTGAAATGAACAATTTATGAAGAATGATCATTTATTCACAAGTTAGAAGTATTCATGGGAATTGATATGTTGTTTTGAATCACAAAGATGAAAATGGAGGATGATAGTGCAAAATTTTATCAAGGCTACAAATTTATCTTGTTTAAACGTGTTATATTTTGCAAAAGACTTCAGTGATTTGATCCATTCATGTAGGATACATTGTGGCTGCGAACCCCATGTTCCTAATACTTAGATCAAAACACACTTATATACTATTTCCATTTGGCAAGAGTGCATCGTCGCAGCGAACGCCGTGCCTCGAGCTACTAAGAAAATAATAGATGCTTTTTGCTATTTACCAAAATTTAGTGACAATGTCACTTTTGAGCATTAAGATTAAATTTTGTTGCCTTGATTCAATTAGTGGAAATGGAAAGATGGATTTTTATGAAGGGTTGTGATTCAAAAATATGCAAAACAATATGAATATTTCTAAGGAGGGAATAAAAATCAAAAATTTTTAAAGTGTACAATTTGAAGAAACAACTTATAATATTTCACAAACTTTTAAACAACCAAGAGCTTTAAGATGATAAAAAAGTACTCAACTAATCTAAATAAAGCTTTTTCTTAACAAAATCCTATATAATGCTATGCTAACTTATGATGCTTTAATTACTTCCTAAAAATATCCCTAAGTTCTTTCCTAATAATTTTAAGTTTATAAAAAAATGAAAAGGAAAGGAAAGACATTATCCTAAGGTAATTTGCAAGCATAAAGATGAGCAATCATAGGGATTTTTTTTTTTTGAATAAAAACAAGATGCATACATAAATAAAAATGCAACTAAGCTAAGAAAGAAAAAAAAAACTAAACTAAAAAGAAAATGAAAATAGATAAATACCCCCCACACACACTTGAGGTAGACATTGTCCTCAATGTTTTAAGGACATATGAAAGGAAGGGAGGGTGAAGAGATACTTACTGAAATGGTGGTGGCTGCGGAAAGTTGTCCCAATTGTTAACTCAATAGTTGTAGATCGAGTTTACTTGTCTTTAGATTGTATTTACTCGACCTTGAATGTCATTTCGGAAGTAATGGAATTCTTGGGAAAAATTGTCCAATCGGGTAAGGATTTGGTTGTTTTGGAGCTCCATTCGATCGAATCGGTTGTAGAACTCGGGCGGCAATTGGGTTGGTCTTGCTCTTCCTCTTCTTCTTGTCTCGCTTGGCTTGTTTAGCCTTCTCCATGGTTCATGGCATTGGGAAAGATCCAAGTTGGGGGTTGATAGGTTTAGACGAATGGGAGGTTAGTGCTTGGGAGAACTATGTAGGGTGTTTTCCCGGGACCTACTAACCAGTTGAACTCTCCAGGCCCTCTATCTGAAATCATTTGCATAGTTCGCAGGGTCGGAATATCCAATTTTATTAAACCTCGAACTCAACCCAGTCACTTGGCACTACAAACCCAAAATGCTTAGCAAAAAGAGTTACTATTCCCCCTATATGAATTTCTCCATTGAAATCTGGGGTAACTATGTCACTAAGCAACTCAATGAGAAAATGGCTTATATTCACCCTCCTATGTGCCCTAACAAAAGTCCACAACAAATAAAGCTCCTTTTTATTTACCGTCCCCTTGTCTTCTCTCGCGAAGATAGTATAAGCATAAATCCTACGCAAGAGAATGAGGGTTGGATGGATAATGGAGGAGGCTTTGGTGGATCTTGATTTGAAAAAGGGATTCCGATTATTTGATCCCAAAAGGCATTTTCTCTGAATTCAGGGGGAGGGTCGGCTTCAATGTTTGCGAAAGATGGCCATCCAAAAATTAGGTTGATTTCAAATGAGGTAAGTTGACATTCTTCACCACAAAGACGGAAATGGAGATGAATTAATTGGTAAGGCTCCCCAGTTTGGCCACAAATTTCGATTGTGAATTCCTTCTTCAAAGTACACAAAAATTCAAGGGTAATTCTTTCATAAGTTTTCTCATGCAATTCAAGAAAACCAACACAACCTATCCCAAGATGAAATTTCCTTACATTTGCATCGATTCTTAGGGTTCGAAGGGCAAGGGTGTCCGAGAATTGGGTAGGCCTGATTCTCTTGGAGCGAAGGGCCGTAAATCTAGCCACTTGGAAAGCATCTCTAAAAACAATACCCAAATTATTAAGAGTTGGGTTCAGATTAGAGGTTGAGGCGGCTTCCTTTCAGGATCTCTTGGTGACCCTATCTGTAGCCTTTCCCTTTCCTCTTCCTTCCATTATGAATTTACAGCAGAAATACTCAAGACCCAGCTATTGAAGAACAAAGAAAGAGAGGAAGTATATTACCCGAGAAATTTGATGTTAAAAACTTCGAAATCCTTGATGCACAACTTCAATTTGCCAAAAAGTCCCCTTCTTGAGCTTCAATTCCAAGGCAATTTCTTCAATTTTTGAAATGGGGTGAAGTTAGGGTTTTTCGGAATTTGGGGTTATAGAGGTGAGTTGATGGAGGTTTGGAGATGGGAAAGTGTTTGGATGATGAAATTAAGGTGGATGGAGGTTGTATTTCCGGATTATATGGTGGATTGAGAGGGTATTTAAGGTATAGGTGGCGGAGGTTTAGAGAGAGAGTGAAGAAGATGAAGTGTATTTGGGGAAGAGGGGAAGAGTTATGCTTGTTGACTGAATCGTCACATTTTCCCAGACGACATGCACGGCCGTGCGTTATAACTTGCACGGCCGCTCCACTTTACTGAGCCAACTCAGTTTCAGATTTTCTGAACTGCGCGGCCGCTCCTCTTTATAATGCACGGCTGCTCCGTCACTGTTCACCCTATTCATTTTTTTAAGGATTACCTACTAAACAAAGTTATAACATAATAATAATAATAATAATAATAAATTTATAAATAAATAAAATAAAGTAAATAAATAACAAAAATAATTCATCGGTTACCATTCCGATGATGCTTGTTTTAGGTCATTAGCTCGACCCCTCTCCGGTAATCAAAATTGGTGATGCGTGATATTGTGGTGGCCTATTGTCTTTGACAATTCGCCATTGCATACCTTCCGGATTTTTTGAGTTTGTACACATTCTCCATCCTGTACTCTTTCCCGGAGAAATAAGCTGCCTATAATCTTTGCACATTCGGTATTTCGAAGTGCTTTTCTTATTTGGCACTTTTACTCCTTCGAGTTTTTTCGCTGAATAGTTAGTATCTGGACAAGCAGACAAATCGAACAAATTTTTATCACAATCTAAAGGTTTTTCATTTATTTCATAATTTTGATCTTTAGGTTGTGAGCTTTCAAATTTTTCTTGAAAAATGTCCTCGGGATCATTTTGCATATTGAATTCAACCCTTTCTTTTCCTACATTAAGAGAGAAAGTACCATTTTTTACATCTATTATCGCCCGTGCGGTGGCTAAAAATGGTCTTCCTAGAATGACAGGAATTTCTTGGTCTTCATCAATATTGAGGACAACAAAGTCGACAGGGATTATTAAGTTCCCTATTCGACAGGGCATGTTTTCCATTATACCAATAGGGTATTGTATGGAATGATCTGCCAACTGAAGAGAGATGTTAGTGGGTTTGAGTTCCCCCACTCCTAATCTCTCGCTAACCGATAAAGGCATGATGCTAACACTAGCCCCTAAGTCGAGCATAGCATTGTGTATATTACACCTGCCAACGCAACAAGGGATAGAGAAGGTTCCCGGATCTTTGAGTTTCAGAAGCAGTTTCTTTTGCAAAATTGCGCTTACCTCTTCTGCCAAAATGATATTTTCAAACACTTCAAGTTTCTCTTTTTCTGAAAACAATTTTAAAGGCCTAGCATAATGAGGCATTTCTTGTGTATTTTCTGAAAAAGGAACGGTTATGTTCATTTCATCCAAAACTCCTAAAAATTCAGTAAATTCTTCGTTTACTTCTCTTTTAGCAAGCCTAGGGGATTCTGTCCCCTTTTCAATGTTAGTCTTAATCATCGGTGGGATTGGACTAATAGTTTCTTTACTAGGGCATTCATTTATCAATTCATAATCACTCCTAGTTTTTATCACGTTAACATGCTCTTTTGGCCTTTGAGGTTGACCGGGAAGTGAATGAACGCTCACCGAAAAAAATAGGAGTCGCCACGCCGTTTTAAAGGAAACATTGAAAACCTTTTTCAAAGAGAATTTTCGAGTTCGGGGGTCAGGTTACATGTTGGGAAGAACCGAGAGTTCACCCAAGACGCCTCGTCCGTGGACGAGTCTTTCTATGTTCAACATCTAAAACATCCAAATGTGTGTGCGAAATGTGTGTGACAAGATATGTATAAAATGCATATTAATGCTTCATTTTATTGCTCAAGAAAGGGGATTACAACTTGTGAACCTTTTACTGTGGGAGGCCACATCCCATATTACAAGGAGGACAAGACAGATTACAACTGAAACAATAGCCTCTGCAGAGGTCTACTTGTGTCGCGTGACACAGGACTCCTCATGTCCAATTGTGTCGCGTGACACATGTTTACCATATGTAGGAACTTTACAACTTTGAAATCAGAATCAACAGATGCCCATCCAGATCAAATAATTATACCAAAGCAATTCAGGACAACATAAATCAATAACAGATCGATCAAAGGAGTATGGATATGGGAGATCCACACTCCCTTGACAACCAAATTGCAATTACAATTAGATCACATTATGAACATGCAATTGGATCAAGTAAATATAACTTAAACAGAGAGATGGCAGTTGCCACTTGATAATCAGAAGCGAATGGAGCTTGATTAGTGGAGGGATGGAAATGGCAATAAAGCAAGCGGCGAGTATGAGAGAGAGAGAGATGGATTTGTTACCCTTGTAGATCCACCACCTATACACCAAGTTAAGTGTATTAGCCTTCAATTCAGCTTCTGGATGTGGAATTGAGCATAGATGGGGTGCTAGTCTTCAGATCTTCAGGGTGTGTGAAGTGTGTGAAGGTAGGTGGGTGTATTGGATGAGAGGGAGGTTGAATTGAGGTAGGATTGGTTGGGGTTTAGTGTGGAAGGAGGAGAGAGAGAGGTTCTGGTGCGAATTTGGAAGAGTGACCTTAGGGAGTGGAATTGGGGTCCAGAAATGAGAGGCAGAGGGCTATATTTATAGCTGCAGATCATGGAACAGATGTGTCGCACGACCTTCTGTATCAAATTTTCGTGGCTTCGAAGTGTCGCACGACTTAAGCAAGCCATAACTGTTTTTGGCGCCAAATGCTGCTTCTGGAACCTTCTTGAATTAATTCCTTAAAGTCCAAAGCAGTTAATTCCCTGTAGGTCCTTTTGCATGGAAAAATTACCTAACAGTACTCCATTTGTAAGAAACATATAAAAAGATTCCGAAAGTCTCGAAGCGGACCGAGAATTTACCAAAACGCCCCTTAATGCAATTTTATCATATTAAAAGGCACCTAAAAGGGTCGCGAATTGGATTGACGTACTTACAGAGCCCCTCGGCAATGTCACTTATGGAAGAAGTGAGGTTGTCGATAAAATAAGACCCAATCCCAATGAGCGGCAAGGGGATAAGGCAGAGGGTTGGACAATGATCTGGGGAGATCGGATGGCTGGACATTTGGAGAAAGGATTCCTGCGAATCCCTAGGAGGGAATCAAGCTAAATCATAGTTCGGAAATGAAACTGACAAGAAGCAAGAAAGGGTAGAGATGTGCTTTCATACCTTTGCTGTGCTTACCTGTAGCTTTCGGAAGGACTCATGCTATTGCGTATGGCGAAAGGTTGTAGCTGCCGGAGGGTCTCATGCTGCAACTGGTGGTGGCGAGTAGCTGTCGGAAGGTCTCATGCTATTGTTGTTGGTGCAAGGTTGTAGCTGCCAGAGGGTCTCATGCTGCAACTGGAGGTGGCGAGTAGCTATCGGAAGGTCTCATGCTACTGTTGTTGGTGCAAGGTTATAGCTGTCGGAGGGTCTCATGCTGCAACTGGTGGTGGCGAGTAGCTGCCAGGGGACTCATGCTACTGCTGTTGATGCAAGGTTGTAGCTGCCGAAGGGACTCATGCTGCAACTGGTGGTGGCGAGTAGCTGCCGGAGAGTCTCATGCTACTGCTGGTGGTGTAAGGTTATAGCTGCCGGAGGGACTCATGCTGCAACTGGTGGTGGCCAGTAGCTACCGGAGGGTCTCATGCTACTGCTGTTGGTGCAAGGTTGTAGCTGTCGGAGGGTCTCACGCTACCGTTGATGGTTGTCGTGGATGCCGGAGGGACTCATACCACTGGGTGTTGGTGAAGAGTAGCTGCCAGGGGACTCACGCTACCGTTGATGGTCATCGTGGATGCCGGAGGGACTCATACCACTGGGTGTTGGTGAAGGGTAGCTGCCAGGGGACTCACGCTACTGTTGATTCTGCTGGGGATAGGTGTAGCTGCCGGGGGACTCACGCTACTGTTGCTGCTGGTGGTATTGGCTGCCGGAGGGGCTTAGACCACTGTTGTTGGTAGCTTGCCGGTTTTGCCGAGTGCGGGATGGTCTTTGTTGACGGTTGGTTGACTTTGGGAGTCCTGAACTTTGCTTGGTGGGACGTGGATGTTGTTTGCTAGGGAACAGACTTTTCCTGGTGCTTTGGCGGCGGGGCCAATGATACTGATGAACGTTGCTTGGGGAGACTGATAGATGTGGAATCTTTGTCTCGGTTTTTGCTTCGAGGGGCAGTCCTTTAGACTTGATGGTGCTCAGTTGGTTATTGTACCTGCGGGGGTGGATGTAGCTGCCGGAGGTTCTTAGGCTGCAACTGCTTGTTTGAGAGTTGCTGGATGGTCGTTCACGGGACGGTCTTTGCTGAAGAGTTGCTAAAGTGTCAGTGCATATAGGCCTTGATGAAGGTGTGCTCATGGGAACGGGCATTGGATGATAACTCGTTGTGCGGAACACACCTTAATGTCACAGAGGCTGGTGAGCATCATTGCTTGGATACTTGAGACAAGTGGAGCTCTTTTTTTGACAAGCATTGCTTGGAGACTGGGGCAACTAAGTCTCTTTCAGATTATGCTAATGAGTCCGAAGGTGACGGGCCTAACGAAGATGATAAAGGCGGGGTCTGCCACCTGCAGGATTTGGACTTTTTGCTTATGCATTATTAATCTTTTGTTCCACACACAACACTCTATGCACTTTTGCATTTTATTCGACTTTTTGCTTATGCATTATTAATCTTTTGTTCCACAAGTCCATCACAGCTGGGAATGGAAAGGAAGTGGGGATTTTGCACGGCTTGACGAGCAGATATGTATGTAGCCATTATGCTATGATGGATTGTGTATGGAACAAAAGTGTTTATGATGGGGTGGACCCTCTCCCATGAGGTGGAAAAAATGTATGAGTGATGGTGTATGGATGGTGCAGCTTAGGAAAGTCGTGGATGCTCCCGGGGGTACTTGTTGCAGTAGGTCCGTTATTGCTGATGGGATGAGGTGTGTCGGGCGCCCGAGGAGGCCAGCAGCAGAGAATGTGCAGAGAATGATCCCGGCTTGGCGAAGCCCCATTTGACAGTGCAAAGCAAGCCTGGAGGGAAATCTGGTAAGGAGAGCCTGAGGGATACCTTAACCAAAGCCTCAGCTTGAGAAAATTCCATGCAGCTTCATCGCAGACAGAGTCATCTTGTGGCCAAAGAGGCAACTCATCATTTCAAACCGCAGTCAATCAGTCGCTGGACAAGACTCGGAAATGTTTACGTGTAGGGGCACAACTTTCGAGAGTGGGAATGGATCCCGAATTTGTGTATGACACCCTCGCTTTTGGGTTTGACTCTTTTGGGAGAGTATAAGCATCACAAGGTGTGGAAAAGTGTATGGAAGCCCCTGCTGACCGAAACAATGTTTGGCTCTATCTTCCTATGATGTAGAAAGAGAAGACTTGTCGAGACACTTGAAAACTTGTCTTATTCGTGATGATCACAAAGGTGCTTAAAACCCTTTATTGATATTCGGGTTATTCAACCACCAAAGCCCGATATGAACAAATATTTCAATTAATCCTGAGGAGAAAGCCCACTGATATCGAGAATCAAACTCCGAAGGATGGAAAGTGTTTGGGAATAATCCTTGAGGAGACCGGATTTTCTGAGATCTGATTGTGATTTCGACAAGACCAGTTATGGTTGCCTACGTTCCCCTCCTTGGGAGGAGCTCAGGTCGCCGTAGTTCGGGCTTATCCCGAATGAAGAGAATGAACGTTGAAATTCGAGGATCTGAGGACCTTTGAGGGTTTTGAGAATTTAAAAACATGTCCTCTTGGAGTGTCGATGGGAGACATGGATGTGAAGCCCCAGTGGGACGTCCACGGCAAGTGTTTGCGGAGGAGAAATGAAATATGCTCACATGAAACGTCGAATGCACGGATGGAATTTGCACAATCTTTGATTGATGGTCTGAAACTGTTATCCGGTAGGAACTGCGACTGGGTTTCAGGGTTACGATCGGCCCTTGGGTGATTCGGGATATCATGACCTCTTAAGACGAGAGGTCGGCTAGGTCTTTTGCTGGCTGAACCTCTAAAGATGAGAGGTTGGCTTGCAGGGATGTGTTTGGGATTTCTATGGCGAGGGAATCCATGATTGCATCTTCATTGCCTCTAAGATCTAGAGGTCAATTTTGGCTTTGGCAAGGTCAAAGGTAATGGTAATGGGAATATCCTCTAAAATCGAGAGGATGGCTTGGAACAGGTCAAGGTATTGGTGAGGGGTCATCCATGCTGTCTCTTTATTCAATCTGAGACTCCTCTTGAGTAACGACCGAATCCTTTGACATTTGCTTTCGAGAGGATCGCTAGGGACTAGGCTCTCTTTCTTTTCTTCTTCTTTTTTTTGTTCACTTTTATTTTTCTTTTTTTTTGTCTCTCTTTTTTTTAGAGGAGAATTTCAGCTAGTCCCCAGGATGGATCATTGCTTTCCGTCGTTCTTGAGCTTGGAAATAGTCGATCTTCTTTTGAATCATGGGAGCCTCAAGGATAGCCCCTCTTTTTCTGGCGATGGCTAAATGGGTTTCAAAACATGCCGATCTTGAAATGAAAGGGATATTATTTGGTGAGGGTGAGGTGATGGCTTGCCTAGTGTGAAAGGTTTCAACCACAGTCCCTAACGGATGATCCGAACGAGATTGAGTCTTCATTGCTTGCTTAAGCTTACGTTGAGGAAGATCCAAGCAAATTCATCGAACAACGAGATGGTGAGGACGATGGAGGACATGTGAGCACAGAAGATGCAAGATGGGGAGTTGGTGAGCTCCAATTTGAGAATGATATCCGTTGATTTTCTCACTCCAATCAATTTAAATATTATTCATTTCAAAGTATTAGTCGGTGAGCAGCACAAGTGATCATTTAGAATAAAACCTTTTCAATCGAGTGTAATGTGGGTGTGCAAGTGGTGTCTCGAGTCTAGCAAGAATAGAAATAAAGATTTTTATCATTGAAAGAAAAAGACTGGTCCAACTTGGACTCGACAGACTCATGTCCATAAAGGGAACATTCTAGATCCTACGAGGACTGATTGACTGCATCAACTTCGGATGGGAAGAAGAGCATTGTTGACAGCGTTGGGGCGAGGACCCTTCTCAATCTTTCTGTCATCCATAAGTCATCCTCCTTTAGCTTGAGCGATCTGAGCAAGCAACCGGGCCTCCCGCTCACGAGGAAAAACGGCTTCAAGGGTAGCTCGCAACTTTTTTATGGACATACCCTTTGTACTGTGCAAACCCATGGGCTATGAACCTCCAGACTGGTGGGCCATAATCTTCTCTGCACCGAGCATTTTGGATTCTGAATCACATGGACGATCACTCGGGCACTTGAACAGCTTCCGCCTCGGGAATATGGACCAATCGAACACCGAACGCAGGAGCACACACCCAACTTGCCGTTGCCTTGGAGCGGAAAGAGCGTGTATAAGGCGGAGGATAGAGAACTTTGAGATGGTATGGGAGAGGGAAGAGTACGGAAGGAGATGGACTCATGCAACATTTTATTAGTGCTCAAGTAGAAATCGGTATCTTTTAAGTCCTATGAACAGTTGGAAAAGGATAAGCCTTTATTCACACAATCTAGACCTCGGGGGAACCTAGGGATACATCATCCAAAAATACACCAAATGTATTGATTAAAAATTAATAATAGGCAATAGTACCTAAATAAAACCAAAGCATTTATGGGACGGACGAGCAGCCCCAATTTCTGGAGAAATTTGGGCAGCATAACGGGTATTCCAGAAGAAATTCAAGGAAAAATCCGGCATGACCTCTCGTCGGCGCACGTTGACAAAGCGACATGATCTCTCGTTAGAACATGCCGTGGGAACGACATGTCCTTTCGTGAAATCATGTTGCGATGGCAACATGCCCACACGTGCTAGGTTTTGGGATAGGTACGAAAGCCTATTATAAATTTTTGAAACAAGTCATTTTAGTGTATTTGAAAATGGCGTGTCAAAACCAACCGTTGGGTAAGGTTTAAGTGTGGCGCCACCTATAACGCGCTAGGGGGATAGGTTTGATTTCAGGCGCTCAAGCGTAGGCGAATTTCATGGCCGTCCGCGATGCCGTCAATCGCACCCGAGGGTTCTAGATCTACGTGATGTAGTGTGCGGATGACTATCTTCCTTTATTTTACGAAAAATGATTTTTTATTTATTTTTTTTATTTGAAAAGGGGATAAAAGGAAAACTACGCACACACCCCACAGAGATACAATAATCAAGGGATCATGCATTTGATCACGGGACATCCCCACAATCACAAACTGTATCAAAGAAAACAAATCCTGCAGATAGGCAACTTCTGTCGCGGGACACAGGACATGGAGGGCATGTTATGTCGCGTGACAGAAGGAAACACACTCCCAGAATCTGAACAAGAGGAACAGAAACAGCCCCAGCCTCCAAGATCAACGCAATAGCTCTGCCCCAAGCACAACAAACAGGAACCAAGGAAAGGGAGGGAATAAAGCAAAGCACTAAATGCATTTACATACATAAAATGTCACACAACAAGGCACACACAAATGCATGAAATGAATGTTGAACAAGAGTGAAAGTTTGACCCACCTTTGAAAACCAAGTTTCATGTCCCCAGCAGAGTCGCCACTGAATGAACGCTCCCCGAAAAAAAATAGGAGTCGCCACGCCATTTTAAAGGAAACATTGAAAACCTTTTTGAAGGAGAATTTTGGGTTCGGGGGTCAGGATACGTGTTAGGAAGAACCGAGAGTTCACCCAACATGCCTCGTCCGTGGACGAGTCTTTCTATGTTCAACATCCAAATGTGTGTGCGAAATGTGTGTGACAAGATATGTATAAAATGCATAGTAATGCTTCATTTTATTGCTCAAGAAAGGGGACTACAACTTGTGAACCTTTTACTGTGGGAGGCCACATCCCATATTACAAGGAGGACAAGACAAATTACAACTGAAACAATAGCCTCTGCAGAGGTCTACTTGTGTTGCGTGATACAGGACTCCTCATGTCCAATTGTGTCGCGTGACACATGTCTACCATCTGCAGGAACTTTACAACTTTGAAATCAGAATCAACAGATGCCCATCCAGATCAAATAATTATACCAAAGCAATTCAGGACAATACGAATCAATAACAGATCGATCAAAGGAGTGTGGATATGGGAGATCCACACTCCCTTGACAACCAAATTGCAATTACAATTAGATCACATTATGAACATGCAATTGGATCAAGTAAATACAACTTAAATAGAGAGATGGCAGTTGCCACTTGATAATCAGAAGCGGATGGAGTTTGATTATCAAGTGGAGGGATGGAAATGGCAATGAAGCAAGCGGCGAGTATGAGAGAGAGAGAGATGGATTTGTTACCCTTGTAGATCCACCATCAATATACCAAGTTAAGTGTATTGACCTTCAATTCAGCTTCTGGACGTGGAATTGAGCACAGATGGGGTGCTAGTCTTCAGATCTTCAGGGTGTGTGAAGTGTGTGAAGGTAGGTGGGTATATTGGATGAGAGGGAGGTTGAATTGAGGTAGGATTGGTTGGGGTTTAGTGTGGAAGGAGGAGAGAGAGAGGTTCTGGTGCAAATTTTGCCGAGTGACCTTAGGGAGTGGAATTGGGGTCCAGAAATGAGAGGCAGAGGGCTCTATTTATAGCTGCAGATCATCGAACAGATGTGTCGCACGACCTTCTGTATCAACTTTTCGTGGCTTCGAAGTGTCGCACGACTTAAGCAAGCCATAACTATTTTTGGCGCCAAATGCTGCTTCTGGAACCTTCTTGAATTAATTCCTTAAAAGTCCAAAGCAGTTAATTCCCTGTAGGTCCTTTTGCACGGAAAAATTTCCTAACAGTACTCCCTTCCCAAGAAACTTATAAAAAGATTCCGAAAGTCTTGGAGCGGATCGGGAATTTACCAAAACGCCCCTTAATGCAATTTTATCATATTAAAAGGCACCTAAAAGGGTCGCGAATTGGATTGACGTACTTACAGGAAGACTCCCATGTGGTCTATTCGTTGGGTTGGCCTGCTGAGCTTGTTGATTCTCAAGCATCTTATTATGCACGGCTAGGTTATCAAACCTAGCATTCAACAATTTAAAACATTCCCTAAACTCGTTATTAGTCTTTTCTTGAGCATTTTTGTTTTCAACTACAAAGTCCATCAAAAGATCTAATTTGGATTTAGGGGGAGGAAAATAATTTGAATTAGTATTAAAATTCTTTGATGTGAATCCCGAGGGTTGTGTGGAAGGTTGTGGATTCAAAATATTGTTATTCTTGTTGTAGAAGTTAGGGTAATTTCTCCATTCGGGGTTGTATGTATTTGAATACATCCCCCCTTTTGCCCGAAAGAATTAACAAAATTCACTTGATCACTAGAAGTAGTGTCAAGCAAATCACAACAATCCATACTATGTGAGTTATACCCACATAGTTCACACAAAACATTGACATTAGCCACGAGATTGATATTAAGATTTTCAAACTTTTTCAAGATCATGTCAACTTTAGATGAAAGAAGAGTAACGACATCAACATTATATTTACCTGGAGTGCCCTGCTGTTGCTCTCTCTCATTCGACCACTGATAGTGGTTCAAAGCAATGTTCTCAATGAGGTCGTATGCCTCATCAACAGTTTTGTTCGTTAGTGTCCCTCCTGCAGCGGCATTAATGGTCTCTCTAGTCTTGAACGTGAGACTGTTGTAGAAGGTATTTTGGTAAAAAACAATCAACAATGAAGAAATTTGAAATGAAGCTAAGGAGGGTGCAATGGAATATAATTGGTGCAACAATGTAATCAAGATGGCTCGATCATGTAATGAGGAAAATCCTTGAGATAACTATCTCGCCGGCACAAAACCTCGTGAGGTGATTATGAGCACCTACCTTCCCAAACAATTGTATTAATAATGAATTACAAAGCAGAAAGCTATGGCGGATTACAAAGTATTTTTGAGCTGTATGAGTGTAGTACGTGTGTTTCTGTGTTGTGTCGTGTGTTTCCAGCCATGAGCTTATAAATAAGAAATAAAATAACAGAAAAGATAAAGTCCAAACAAACTCCCCTATAATCTCGGTGAGTTATCTTCATCTTGACTTAGTCTTGCAAGCCGTTGAAAGGAGTCTACTGAACATGATTTTCCCCACGTTCTATTTATCCCTGTAATTAAATATAACAGAAATAAATAATTAATTGATTAAGTAAATAATTTTTACCTTACTTTCGAGTTTCAAGATGTCGACATGCTGATAACAACTCAAGACGTAGCAATCCTGAATTTTACCCACAACAATTGTCCCCAAAAAACTGTCTTTTAAATGAATTTAAAAGGTCAGTTTTTTTTTCTACTTCTTTCTAGAAGCTATGCGGTTAATTTATTGAGGAGTTACGTGGCGGTTGAGGAGTTAACCTCCATTTAATTAGCGTAACCATCCCAAGATCTAGGGTTTTTAACTGGAAAACCTTTTTCACTTTCTCCTTCACATTTTCCAATCACTTTCATCCGTTCTCTCCTTCACGGCGGTGATTCTTCCTTGAAGGTAAAATCTTTCCCTCTCTTTTTCTTCCTGTTGCTTTTTCAAAAAATGGTGAAATCAAAAAAGGGAAAAGCCACGAAAAATCCTTTGAGTTTAAACGAGGACGAGGGTTTCTCATGCGAAGGTTTGTTGAAAAAACCAGATGATGAAATCTGTGTTTTTAATAATGAACTGATCGAATCCCTCAAAGATCGACACTGCTTCCCGGATTCTACCATCTTTAGACCATTCGATGTTCTTCTTAGGTCCGATTTCGTTTCTCAGAAATGGGTTTGTCTTTATGAGTATTCGTTTACTCTAGGTTTTTCTTATCCTTTCCCTGCACTGATAAATGAGTTTTTTAGAAAGACTAACCTTGCTTTTGTACAAGTGATGCCCATGGTTTGGAGGATCTTTTCTTGTGTTCTGAGGGTGAACCGTGAATTCGGTTTAGACATAGATTTGAAGGAGTTGGCCTTTATGTATGAACTCCAAACTTTTGGGTCTACCAGATACCTTCTTAAGACTAGGTCTGGAATGAAACCCTTGTTCTTGAAAGTAACTGTGAGTGATAGGGGTTAGAAATCAAAATATTTCTTTGTCGAGAAGGATTCCTTGGAGGAAGGAGATTTCTTGGCAACTGAATGGAATAGGGAAGGCATCCCTCTTTCAAACTTCAATTTTCCCTTATCTCCCGACTTACCTGTTGTAATTTCATTGTTTATTTTTGCAGCTATCGATTGGGCTAAGCTTTTCCCTCCATCTGCTGAAACAATTGGGAAGGTGAATAGGTTGTTGGAGTTCTCAGAGGGGGAAAGATCTTTCCAACCTTACGAAGATATAGCAATCTCTGAGGACAAGGAGATACCACCCTCCACCGAAATGTCTACTGGTAGTTTTTTTTCATTTTAATCTTCGTGCAAATTATCTTGGTGTTTCTGGATTCTGCATTCTTCTGACAATGCACTTCCTTTGACAGTTTCAAAATCTACCGCTGCCTTTTCTCTTAAGGATCTTCAAGATTTCGTGGGGCAAACCCAGGAAAGCAATCAGATGATGGTGCCTAAAAGGGAGATGGAGGCACCATCTGTAGGAGCCAGGGTGAAGAAGAGGAAGAGCAGTTCCAAGGAGGTGATAAATGTGGATGAAACAGGCTTAGGGGATGTGGAAGAAGCGCTGGCTAGGGCAGCAGTGATAAGTTTTTCATGAAAAAACAGAGTCTCAAAGGAAATAATGTATCCATGGTTTTGACCTACTTTTTGTCTTTTTGCAGGGTGTTGATGATGCTAAGATAAGAATGAATGCTCTTGAGGAAAGGAATAGGAAGCTGGTGCTGGAAGTTATTCAAGTCAAGAAACAGAGGGAAGCCGGGGCTAAGAAAAATGAAGAATTACAGAAGGAGGTGGAAAGCTTGATGACAGGGATGTCTTCCCTTCAAGACACACAGCTGCATGAGATTGAAGATTTAAAGAAGAACATGATGGCCTCCGCTGCCCGGAGCATGATTGAAATCAAGATTCAAATGATGGAGGAGTTCCATGCCGGGAATCACACAGAGTGGAATGTTGAGAAACAACGTTCCCTCTTGAAGACTTTGGATGCTACGGGAGAGGAGGTAGGAGAAGGATCTTCAGCAGCTAAGGTTGATGACAACTTTGAAGAAGGGGCAGTGACAACACCAACGGCAGTAGCCACCCCATGAAGGGAGAAAGTAACATGGTTGAAAAACTTTTGGCTTTGAAAAATTTGGTTTAAAAATTTTGGTTTGAAATGGGCTGCATCCCGAAGACAATATTTTGGTTTGTAATCGGCCCATAAGGGCCAAGACAATTTGTTTTTCAAGTGTTGGGTTGGTCCAGCACTTTTTATGCTTTCTGTAGGAAAACTTTTGCTTGGGTTTTGGAAAAAACATTCCCCAAGTATCTTTGTGAAAAATGATTTTAGGAGGTTGATATGTTAATTTCTTCGTAGATGGTAACAACTTGCGATTGGATGTAGAAATCCTTTGCAATTTACTTAGATTGACATGTAAATGTTAATAACCGTTTGCTCTTAGATGACACGTATGTGTCATAACCAATTGTAAAGATCTTAGGGTCTAACACTTTGAATGAGTGATGATGGGTAATTTGTACATATTAAACATACGGGCCCACCATACACCTCAATCAAGGTTGACATCGTGCGCTCCAGGCGAGGTGTTAAAACCTTAATGCGGTGAAAGAAAGAAATTTCTTTAAACCTTTGAAGGGATTAAGTACCTTAAACGGAAGTGAGATGGCCAGTCTCAAGACGGTTGTTTTCACGAGGATTTGGACTGAATTTGGAGACTTCCAATTTAAGGTGTCGACTTCTTGCAAAATAACAAGTTAATGAAAGATTTCGACATCTTTTCTGATGTCACATTTTATTTGATAAAAGAAAATAAAAGAACTATAAAAACACTTTTTAAACAAAGATTAAGAGATAGTCCGTACCAGATATAAGATGTTAAGTTCTTGGGAAGATGCTTACATCTTAGTTGACCAATGAGTTTTATTCTAATGCTTCTTGTTTCCTTGCAAAACAGAAACATGTTAGGGGTGGGCGTTAGCTTAGCTAACGCCCCTCCGATACTTAAGTCAGTAATTATTCCAAAAATTGAATAAAAATGGAGACAAGTACTTTTATTGAATTTAGGATGCTAAAGATCGTACCTTGCTTTTACTTGCATTGTAAAATAATCATGTAAACTTACATAAAATAGGCTTTGAGATGGATGGCATTCCAGCTTCTGGGAATCCTTGCTCCTTCTAGAGTTGATAGCCAATAGGAACCTTTGCCTGCTTCAGCATCTACTAGGTATGGCCCTTCCCATTTGGGAGCCATCTTTCCAGCATTGGGTTCTCTTGTATTCTGAAACACCTTCCGTAGGACTAGATCACCAACTTGGAATTTTCGCAATCTAACATTCTTGTTGTAGGATCTTGCAATCTTCTGCTGATATGCTGCTTTCCTGATCTTGGCAAGGTCCCTTAGTTCGTCAATGGTGTCTAGATCATGACTCAGGTTGGCATCATTTTGCTCTGGTGTCAACATCTTGAGCCTGGCACTGGGGATGACAATTTCTGCCGGGATGACCGCTTCTGCTCCAAACACTAAGGAATAGGGGGTTTGGCCTGTCGCGCTCTTTGGTGTATCTGCCCAAAGGACAAAGGGAAGCTCTTCTGCCCATCTTCCTTTCTTTTGATCTAGCCTCTTCTTTAGATTATTGATGATTATTTTGTTGCTTGATTCTGCCAGGCCATTAGCTTGAGGATGCACAGGTGAAGATGTCACCATCTTAACTCCCCACCTAGCAAGGAAATCTTGCATCTTCTTGCTGATGAACTGAGAGCCGTTGTCACATATTATTTCAGAAGGGATGCCGAACCTACTAAATATATTTTTCTTAATGAAGGATATGACTTCTTTATCACGAACTTGCACGTAGGATTCAGCCTCAACCCATTTAAAGAAATAATCAGTCATAGCAAGTAAGAACACTTTTCCTCCAGGGGCTTTAGGCAATTTTCCTACTATATCCATTCCCCACCTCATGAACGTCCAAGGAGAGAGGATTGGATGAAGCAATTCTGCGGGCTGATGCAAGATGTTGCTATGCCTTTGGCAGGAATCACACTTCTTGGTAAAGATGGCAGCATCTTGGCGCATAGTTGGCCAGTAATAACCCATTCTTAGAGCCTTTGTATGTAAGCTTCTACCCCCAGAATGGTTACCACATGATCCTTCATGTAACTCTCTTAGGACTTCTTTGGCTTGGTCGGCTTCGAGACATCTCAAATATGGGCCTAGAAATGATTTCTTAAATAGCACATTATCTATTAATATAAATCTTGAAATACTTACCCTGAATGCTCTAGCATTCTTTTCCTCATTAGGGATAGTACCATCTTGAAGATATTTAATTATTGGCGTCATCCAAGATATCTCCATCTGACTATCAGGGATGTCGTCATCTATACAGAATAGTTCTAACCTTTCCACAGCAGGGATGTTAACATGTATGATTGGGATATTGGTCTAAGATAAGCTCTTGAAAGCTGATCCAAGATTGGCCAATGCATCTGCTTGAGAGTTCTCCTCTCGGGGTATTTGTTCGAAAGAGAATATTTGAAATTTTCTTGCCAAAATTTTTACAATGCCCAAATAAGCTGTCATCTTGGCATTTTTTGCTGCATAGGAACCGTTAAAATGATTTACAAGTAATAATGAATCACTATATACCTGTATTGCTTTGATGTTCATGTCTAGAGCCACGGTTAGGCCCACGATTAAGGCTTCGTACTCTGCTTCATTATTGGTGGCTTTAAAATCACAACTAGTGGCCTGGGGTATGATGTCCCCTTGTGGTGACTTTAGGACAACACCTAGTCATGTGCCCCTCATATTAGAAGCACCATCTGTGAATAGAGTCCACTTCCTCAGGATGTACCCATCTTGGAGTTGTTGGACTTCAAGTTCTACTTCTGGTTGCATGCTTGGTGTTATGGGTAAAATTCAGGATTGATGCATCTTGAGTTTTTATCAGCATGTCAACATCTTCACACTCGAGGACAAGGTAAAATTTATTTAAAACAATTATTTATTTATTTCTGTTATATTTAATCACAGGGATAAAAAAACACGTGAGAAAAGCCATGACCAACAGACTCCTTTCAACGGATCGGAGGACTAAGTCAAGATGAAGATGACTTACCGAGATTGTAGGGGAGTTAGTTAGGATTTGATTTTTTCTGTTTTCTTTTTATTATTTAAAGCTCATGGCTGGAAAAAAGTAGACACGAACACATATACACACGTATTACACTCACATAGCTCACTACTACATTTCTGACCTAATGTAACGCATCTAACGCATCTAATGTAACGCCACGAGCTAATGTAACGCATCTAATGCAATGCCAGAGCTAATGTAACGCATCTAATGCAACGCCAGAGCTAATGTAACGGCTAATGCAACGCCAGAGCTAATGTAACACATCTAATGCAACGCCAGAGCAAATGTAACGAGTCTAATGCAACGCCAAAATCCTAATGTAACGCCTAAATTACTAATGCAACGCCAAAATCCTATAACCTATACCATATACCCTATACCCTATAACCTATATCCTATATCATATACCCTATAGGGTATAGGGTATACCCTATAGAGTATAGGGTATAAGGTATAGGGCATATGGTATAGGGTATACCCTATAGGGTATAGGGTATACCCTATAGGATATAGGGTATAGGGTATAAGGTATAGGGCATAGGGCATATGGTATAGGGTATACCCTATAGGGTATAGGGTTTACCCTATAGAATATAGAGTATAGGATATAGGGTATAGGGTATAAGGTATAGGGCATAGGACATAGGGCATATGGTATAGGGTATACCCTATAGGATATAGGTTATAAGGTATAGGGCATAGGGCATATGGTATAGGGTATACCCTATAGGGTATAGGGTATACCCTATACCCTATACCTTATATCCTATACACTATACCCTATACCCTATACACTATACCCTATACCCTATACCCTATACCATATACCATATACCATATACCCTATACCCTATACCCTATACCCTATACACTATATCATATACCCTATATCCTATACCCTATACCCTATGCCCTATGCCCTATACACTATACCCTATAACCTATATTCAATAGGGTATAGGGCATATGGTATAGGGTATACCCTATAGGGTATATGGTATACCCTATAGGATATATGGTATACCCTATAGGGTATAGGGTATAAGGTATAGGGCATAGGGCATATGATATAGGGTATACCCTATAGGGCATAGGGTATAAGGTATAGGGCATATGGTATAGGGTATACCCTATAGGGTATAGGGTATACCCTATAGGATATAGGGTATAGGATATAGGGTATAGGGTATAAGGTATAGGGCATATGGTATAGGGTATACCCTATAGGGTATAGGGTATACCCTATAGGATATAGGGTATAGGATATAGGGTATAGGGTATAAGGTATAGGGCATAGGGCATAAGGCATATGGTATAGGGTATACCCTATAGGGTATAAGGATATAGGGTATAAGGTATAGGGCATATGGCACATGGTATAGGGTATACCCTATAAGGTATAGGGTATACCCTATAGGGTATAGGGTATAGGGTATAAGGTATAGGGTTTAGGGTATACCCTATAGGGTACAGGCTATAGGGTATACCCTATAGGGTACAGGGTATAGAGTATACCCTATACCCTATGCCCTATACCTTATACTTATATCCTACAAGTATTATTAATATTTTAAAAGTATAATTATTATTTTTTATTTATTTTTGAATTGAGATAAATATTTTAGACATTTTTTTGTAAGGAAGTTTTTTTTAAAAAATTATATAAAATAAGTTAGAAATTAACTAAATATTTCTATCAATTATTACTTAGGTATATTAATATTTCTTAGAAGTTTAAATTATTGAATTAATGAATATTATTATTAATTAACAACATTAGTATTATTAATTATATAATAATAATTATTAATATATTAAATTATTTAATTGAATAGTTAACAATAAAAGTATATAATATAAAAACATTTACTTTTTTGATATTATGTATTCTTACTAGTTATTATTAATATTATTATTAAGTATTATTTTTTTTTTAAAATTTATTTTTGAATTGATATAAATATTTTAGACTTTTTTTGGTAAGGAAGTTTTTTTAAAAATTTATTAGGCATAATTAATTATTAGTACTATTATTAATATTAATTAATTAATTTTAATAATTCATTAATAAATATTATTGATAATAAATATTATTGATATTAGACATAATATTATTTTATAGTTTAAATTATTAGTATTATTATTAAGTATTATTAATAATAGCATCATTATTAGTATTATTATTAAGTATTATTACTAATATTTTTTAAAGAAATAAAAGTATATAATATAAAAATATTTACTTTTTTGATATTATGTATTATTAAGTATATATATATATATATATATATATATATATATATATATATATATATATATATATATATATATATATATATATATATATATATATTGAAAAAAGAAAATTAAAAAAATTAATAAAATTGTGAAATTATGTAATAAATTTTAGGGACTCATCTACTTTTTGGCGTTACATTAGGTATTCAACCACTTTTTAAATTGGTGTTGCATTAGGTTCTTTTTGGCGTTGCATTAGGTGTTCATATAGTTTTAAAATTGGCGTTGCATCAGTATTTACCTGATGCAAAGCCAAAGCTCTGGCGTTACATTAGCTTACTATGTCGTTGCATTAGACCTAATGCAACGCAAGAGAATGCAACGGCCATTTGGCGTTACATTAGGCCTAATGTAACGGTTTTTGGGCCCTAATGCAACGAAAATTGGCGTTACATTAGGTCAGAAATGTAGTAGTGGCTCAAGAACACGTTGCAATCCGCCATAAATTTTTACCTTGTAATTCATTGATAATACAATTGTTTGGGAAGGTAGGTGCTCATAATCACCTCCCGAGGTTTTGTGCCGGCGAGATAGTTATCTCAAGGGCTTTCCTCGTTACATGACCGAGCCATCTTGATTACATTATTGCACCAATTTTATTCCATTGCACCCTCCTTCGTTTCATTTCAAATTTCTTCATTGTTGATTGTTTTTTACCAAAACAGTTTGGTGCCCACCGAGGGGCCATTAGTTTTTTAATTGGTTCAATATTCTTACGTTTTCTACCATGTCTACTCAACCTTTGACTTCCGCCGTCACCAAAACCCTTCCTAGCAGTATGAATCCTCAAACCAGTAACCGGTCGACAACCGGAGGCCAAGAAACATTGCCTCCTCCTCCTCCTGTGAGTTCTGGCAAGAAGCAGATGTCGCCATCTCCTGATCTTGAGATCAAGAGCATGCTGATGCAAATGAAGAATCAGCTGGGTCGTCAACAGAATAGCACCTCCTTGATAATCGAAAGCTTGATCAAGGTGCAAAAGGAGCAGGAGTTACTTTCCAAAAGAATGGATGATGTTTCTCCTTACCGTCCTAGAATCCTTGATTTCAACATTGGGGACAGCTCTCAAACTTTCAATGAATTCCTTCCAATGGCTTCATCTGTTAGGATGTCGACATCTTCTCCGCCCATTGCGACCTCTGTGGCGATGTCAACAACCTTAGCCAACAGTACCTACAGGATGACTTTTCCAGAAGGGCCTATCTTCACTAATAGCACCGTTCTGACATCCTCTATGTCATGGGTAAAATTAAGGATTGATGCATCTTGAGTTCTTATCAGCATGTCAACATCTTCACACTCGAGGGCAAGGTAAAAATTATTTATTTAATAACAATTATTTATTTCTGTTATATTTTATCACAGGGATAAAAAAGCACGTGAGAAAAGCCATGACCAACAGACTCCTTTCAACGGATCGAAGACTAAGTCAAGATGAGGATGACTTACCGAGATTGTAGGGGAGTTGGTTAGGATTTGATTTTTTCTGTTTTCTTTTTATTATTTAAAGCTCATGGCTGGAGAGAAAAAGACACGAACACATATACACACACATTACACTCACATAGCTCAAGAGCACGTTGTAATCCGCCATAGCTTTCTACCTTGTAATTCATTGATAATACAATTGTTTGGGAAGGTAGGTGCTCATAATCACCTTCCGAGGTTTTGTGCCGGCGAGATAGTTATCTCAAGGGTTTTCCTCGTTACATGACCGAGCCATCTTGATTACATTATTGCACCAATTTTATTCCATTGCACCCTCCTTCGTTTCATTTCAAATTTCTTCTTTATTGATTGTTTTTTACCAAAACAGTTTGGCGCCCACCGAGGGGCCATTGGTTTTTTAATTGGTTCAAAATTCTTACGTTTCTACAATGTCTACCCAACCTTTGACTTTCGCCGTCACCAAAGCCCTTCCTAGCAGTCTGAATCCTCAAACCAGTAGCCGGTCGACAGCCGGAGGCCAAGAAACATTGCCTCCTCCTCCTCCTGTGAATTCTGGCAAGAAGCAGATGTCACCATCTCCTGATCTTGAGATCAAGAGCATGCTAATGCAGATGAAGAATCAGCTAGATCATTAACAGAATAGCACCTCCGTGATAGCCGAAAGCTTGATCAAGGTGCAAAAGGAGCAGGAGTTACTTTCCAAAAGAATGGATAATGTTTCTCCTTACCGTCCTAGAGTCCTTGATTTCAACACTGGGAATAGCCCTCAAACTTTCAATGAATTCCTACCAATGGATTCATCTATATGGATGTCAACATCTTCCCCTCCTATTACTACTTCTGTGGCAATGTCAACACCCTTAGCTACCAGTGCCTACAGGATGACCTTTCCAGAAGGGCCCATCCTCACTAATAGCACTGTTCTGACATCCTCTACAGATAATGTTAATCCTTTCGTTAACTTCAACAATAATCCTGCTTTAGATAATACTGCTCGTACCACTAACCCTTTTACAGGAACCTACGTTGCGAATCAGCTTCTGGAATTGAGAGACATGATCATGAATGTGCCTGGTGTCACCCCGCCTATCCAACAAGTCTCCCCGACATGTTACAATCAATCTTGCTTTACTCCAGCAATTGCACATGTCGACATCCCGAAAGGATTCAGCGTTCCTGCCATGAAGTTATATGATGGAAGTTCAGATCCTGAGGAGCATGTCGCTCACTACCAAGAAAAGATGGAGATCGTTCGCATCCCGCTCCAGTTTCGTGAAGCTTGTTTGTGTCTAGGATTCGGTTCAACATTAGTAGGCCCGGCATTGAAGTGGCTGATCCGTCAACCTCCTGGTTCTATTGGCTCATTCGCTCAACTTGTCAACCTCTTCAACAATCAATTTTCTTGCAGCCGGCAATTTGAAAAGCTCACCAGCGACCTTTATCGTATCACTCAACAACCCACGGAAGCATTAAAAGACTTTGTCAACAGGTTTAATAAAGAAGTCTTGGAAATCCCCAACCTGGACATGGCAACAGCTGCAGAAGCCTTCAAAATGGGCTTGAAGAAAGATTCCCCTTACTATGAGGATCTGGTGATGAACCCGTGCAAGAAAATGGAAGATATCCGAAATCGGACCCTAAGATTTATCAAAATAGAAGAAGACCTTATCAAACTCTTACAGAGCAGAATTAAAAGCTTCGCATGGAAACATGAAGATATGACAGGCATCAGTAAGGATATAATCACCCATAAACTCAACATCAATCCATCTTTCAGACCGATCCACCAAAAGAGAAGAAAGTTCGCACAAGAAAGTACTATTATCATTCAAGAAAAAGTGGATAGACTACTGAAAGCTAAAATGATCAGAGAGGTCAATTACCCAAGATGGCTAGCAAATGTGGTGGTAGTAGAAAAGAGGAACGGAAAATGGAGAGTTTGTGTTGACTTCACAGACTTAAACAAAGCTTGTCCAAAAGATCCTTTCCCCTTGCCACACATTGATACTCTGGTAGATGCTACTTGTGGACATGAAGTTTTGACTTTCCTAGATGCGTCTTCAGGATTCCAGCAAATCCAGATAGAGCCATCCGACCAAGAGGATACCGCCTTCATCACCCCAACAGGTATTTATTGTTACATTGCAATGCCTTTTGGACTAAGAATGCAGGTGCTACATACCAGAGGCTAGTCAACATGATGTTCAAAGAGCAGATTGGGGACACTATGGAAGTATACTTTGACGATATGGTGATAAAGTCAAAGAAAGCTGAAGATCTTGTTCGAGATCTTGCTCAAGCATTCAACATCCTAGACAAGTTCAACATGAAGCTGAACCTAGCAAAGTGCAATTTTGGCACGAAGTCCGGGAAATTCTTGGGCTACATGGTGACACAAAGAGGGATAGAAGAAAGCCCGGAGAAGATCAGAGCAATCATCAACTTAACGTCACCCAAATCAATAAAAGATGTTCAAAGATTGACAGGGAAGGTGGCAGCATTGAATCGATTCATCTCAAAATCCTCAGACAGAGGCAAACCGTTCTATGACATCTTAAAGAAGAATTCTAGGTTCGAGTGGACTGATAAGCATGAACAAGCCTTTCAAGATTTGAAGTTGTACCTATCAACACCTCCCCTTCTTTCAAAGCCTCAAGAAGGTGAGCCATTGTGTGTCTACTTAGCTGTCTCTGAAACCGCAGTTAGTGTCGTCCTGGTCCGTAATCAAGATGGCATCCAGCAGCCAATATACTACATAAGTAATACATTGCTCGATGCGGAAACCAGGTATTCACACCTTGAAAAATTAATATTAGATTTAATTTCTACTTCAATTAAGTTAAGGCATTATTTTGAAACTCATGTTATTGTCATTCGTACTAACTATCCAATAAAAAGTGTAATGAGAAAACCAGAAATGTCAGGAAGGATGGCCAAGTGGTCCGTTCAATTAAGCACTTATGACATCAAATATGAGCCTAGAACAGCGATAAAATCACAAGCACTTGCAGATTTTGTGGCAGACTTTAGTCCAAGTATGCAACCTGAAGTAGCACTTGAGGTCCAACAACTCTAAGACAGGGACACCCTGAGGATGTGGACTCTATTCACAGATGGTGCTTCTAATATGAGGGGCACAGGGTTAGGTGTTGTCCTAAAGTCACCACAAGGGGACATCATACCCCAGGCCATTAGTTGTGATTTTAAAGCCACTAATAATGAGGCAGAGTACGAAGCCTTAATCGTGGGCCTATCCGTGGCTCTAGACATGAACATCAAAGCAATACAGGTATATAGTGATTCATTATTACTTGTAAATCATTTTAACAGTTCCTATACAGAAAAAAAATCCCAAGATGACAGCTTATTTGGGCATAGTAAAAATTCAGGCGAGCAAATTTCAAATATTCTCTTTCGAACAAATACCCCGAGAAGATAAATCTCAAGCAGATGCATTGGCTAATCTTGGATCAGCTTTCAAAAGCTTATCTCAGACTAATATCCCAATCATACATGTTGACATCCCTGCTGTGGAAAGGTTAGACTTATTTTGTATAGATGATGAGATCCCTGATAGTCGGATGGAGATATCTTGGACGACGCCAATAATTAAATATCTCCAAGATGGCACTATCCCTGATGAAGAAAAGAATGCCAGAACATTCAGGGTAAGGATTTCAAGATTTATATTAATAGATAATGTGCTATTTAAGAAATCATTTGCAGGACCATATTTGAGATGTCTCAAAGCCGACCAAGCTAAAGAAGTCCTAAGAGAACTACATGAAGGATCATGTGGTAACCATTCTGGGGGCAGAAGCTTATCTACGAAAGCTCTGAGGATGGGTTATTACTGGCCAACAATGCGACAAGATGCTACCATCTTTGCCAAGAAATGTGATTCCTGCCAAAGACATAGCAGCATCTTGCATATGCCCGCAGAATTGCTTCATCCAATCCTCTCTACTTGGTCGTTCATGAGATGGGGAATGGATATAATGGGTAAATTGCCTAAAGCTCCTGGGGGAAAAGTTTTCTTGCTTGTTATGATTGATTATTTCTCTAAATGGGTTGAGGCTGAATCCTATGTGCAAGTTCGTGATAAGGAAGTTATATCCTTCATTAAGAGAAATATATTTAGTAGGTTTGGCATCACATCTGAAATAATATGTGACAACGGCTCTCAATTCATCAGCAAGAAGACCCAAGATTTTCTCACTAGGTGGGGAGTTAAGATGGTGACATCTTCACCTGTCCATCCTCAAGCTAATGGCCAGGCAGAATCAAGCAACAAAATAATCATCAATAACCTAAAGAAGAGGCTAGATCAAAAGAAAGGAAGATGGGCAGAAGAGCTTCCCTTTGTCCTATGGGCAGATAGAACCACACCAAAGAACGCAACAGGTCAAACCCCCAATTCTTTAGTGTTTGGAGCGGAAGCGGTCATTCCAGCAGAAGTTGTCGTCCCCACTGCCAGATTCAAGATGGTGACACCTGAACAAAATGATGCCAACCTAAGTCACGATCTAGACACCATTGACGAACTAAGGGACCTTGCTAAAATCAGGATAGCAGCATATCAGCAGAAGATTGCAAGATCCTACAACAAGAATGTGAGGTTGCAAAAATTCCAAGTTGGTGATCTAGTCTTGCGTAAGGTGTTTCAGAACACAAGAGAGCCCAATCTTTGGAAAGATGGCTCCCAAATGGGAAGGGCCATACCTAGTGGATGTTGAAGCAGGTAAAGGTTCCTATTGGCTATCGACTCTAGAAGGAGCAAGGATTCCCAGAAGCTGGAACGCAATCCACCTCAAAGCCTACTTTATGTAAGTTTGCGTGATTATTTTACAATGCAAATAAAAACAAGGTACGATCTTTACCATACTAAGTTCAATAAAAGTACTTGTTTCCATTTTTTCTATTCTTGAATAATTACTGACTTAAGCATCGGAGGGACGTTAGCTAAGCTAACGCCCACCTCTAACATGTTTCTGTTTTGCAAGGAAATAAGAAGCATTAGAATAAAACTCATTGGTTAAGATGTAAGCATCCTCCCAGGAACTTAACATCTTAAATCAGGTACGGACTATCTCTTACTCTTTATTTAAAAAGTATTCATATAGTTCTTTTATCAAATAAAATGTGACGTCAGAAAAGATGTCGAAATCTTTCATTAACTTGTTATTTTGCAAGAAATAGAAGTCTCCAAATTCAGTACAAGTCCTCGTGAAAACAACCGTTTTGAGACTGGCCATCTCACCTCCGTTTAAGGTACTTAATCCCTTCAAAGGTTTAAAGAAATTACTTTCTTTCACCGCTTTAAGGTTTAAACACCTCGCCTGGAGCGCACGATGTCAACCTTGATTGAGGTGTGTGGTGGGCCCGTATGTTTAATATATACGAATTACCCATCATCACTCAATCAATGTGTTAGACCCTAATATCTTTACAAATGGTTATGACACTTACGTGTCATCTAAGTACAAACGGTTATTGACATTTACATGTCAATCTACGTAATTGCAAAGGATTTCTACATCCACTCGCAAGATGTTACCATCTACGAAGAATATAACATATCAACTTCTTAAAACATTTTTTCATAGAGATACTTGGGGAAAGTTTTTTCCAAAACCCAAGTAAAGATTTTTCTACAGAAAGCATAAAAAGTGTTGGACCAACCCAACACTTGAAAAACATATTGTCTTGACCCTTATGGGTCCATTACAAACCAAAAAAGATTGTCTTTGGGACACAGCCCATTTAAAACCAAAGTATTTCGCACCAAAGTTTTCAAACCAATTTTTTTTTACCATATTCCTTCACGGGGTGGCTACTGCCGTTGATGTTGTTCCTTCATTCAAGATACCATTGCCTTTGGCTGCAGAGGATCCTTCTCCTACTTCCTCTCCCTTAGCTTCCAAAGTCTTCAAGAGGGAACGTTGTTGCTCAATATCCCACTCTGTTTGCTTCCCTACATTGAACTCCTCTATCATTTGAATCTTGATTGCAACCATGCTCTGGGCAGCGAAGGCCATCATGCTCTTCTTTAAATCCTCAGTCTCTTGCAACTCTGTGTCTTGGAGGGAGGACATCCCCGTCATCAAGCTTTCCACTACCTTCTGCAAATCTCCAATTTTTGTAGCCCCGACATCCCTTTGTTTTTTGACTTGAATAAGCTCCAACACCAGCTTCCTATTCCTTTCCTCAAGAGCGTTCATCCTCACCTTAGCAACATCAACACCCTGCAAAAAGCCCAAAAAAGTGGGTTAAAACCAGGGATATACTATCTCCTTCGAGACACTATTTTTTTCCAAAGAAAAAACTTACCACTGCTACCCTCGCCAGCGCTTCTTCCACATCCCCTAGGCCTGTTTCATCCACATTTATTACCTCCTTGGAACTGCTTTTTCTCTTCTTCAACCTGGCTCCTACTGATGGTGCCTCCATTTCCCTTTTTGGTAGGGGTGTAAGCGGTTTAGCTCAAACCGCGGTTTGAGACCGAGCCGAGCTAAACCGTGGGGTTTAGCTCGGTTTTTTTATTTGAGTGGTTTAGCTCGGTTTGAAAAAATGCCAAACCGAGCGGTTCGGTTTAGCTTGCGGTTTGAGGGTGCCGAGCCGAGCCGAACCGAGCCAAGCTAAACCGTTTAGCTTTCAAACCGAGCTACGAGACCGAGCTACGAAACCGAGCTACGAAATCGAGCTACGAGATCGAGCTACGAGACCGACCTACGAAACCGAGCTATGAAGTCAAACCAAACCACCATAAACCATAATCCTAACCATTCATTCCAAATCAAATTAATCCCTACCTTTAATTTATTTCAAATCCCTAAAATCTTTAATACATTACCTCTGCCTCTTGGAGAACTTTCATTATATCTCTTTTCCTTCTCTCTCTTCCCCTTCTCTCTCTAAAGTAGATCTCACCATCGCCGCCTCACTCACCGTCGTCGCCTCTCACCGTCGCCGCCGCTCACTCACCGTCGTCGCCTCTCACCGTCGCCGCCGCTCACCGTCGCCTTCTCTCTCTTCCCCTTTTCTCTCTAAAGTAGATCTCACCGTCGCCCCCTCACTCATCGTCGCCGCCTCTCACCGTCGCCGCCTTCTCACCGTCGAGAACAAAAGTAGAGGTATGTTGTATACACCTAACTTAGACGATACTACCCTTTTTTGTGCTAAAATTGTATCTTTACCCGAAACTTACATTTAGTGGTTTATGTGTTTTCTTCGGTACTTTGCTAGTTTAGATCATTACCAAGCAGTCTTTTGTGGCACATACTCCTAATGGAGGCATAAACCTACCCAGATTTTTTGTTCTTATTTTTTTTTATCCTAATTTTCGTCTTTAATAGATTCAAACTTCCTAACAGGTGCAATAAGCGGTCTATGATGTACATATCGTCCCAAAGCTAAGTGCAAAAACTGCTCCTTAATCTACTCTGACACTATCAAATAATTTCATTTATTAAAACTTGAAAAGATTACCAAAGCTTACATTTTTCAAAGCTTAGCCCAAGTAAGCCTGCATAAGGCCAACTTCTCTAAGATTACCAAAGTTTACATTTTTGAAAGCAAATGTGATCTTCAAAACCCTAACACACCGTGGGCTGAGAATTTATAATCCAAAAAGTACATCACAGTAAATAGTGGTATAAACGTATGATTTTGTAGATGGTGTCGAGAATTAATTTAACGTATAATTATATGAGCTCCCTACTTCTCCTAAGCGGTCTGATCAGTACTTTGCTAGTTTTGATTTTTTGATCCTAATTTTCGTCTTTAATTTTTTGTGGCACATATTATTTTTTTGTTGTAAATTTGTTTGGTTGATTCAAACCGCGGTTCAAACCGAGCTAAACCGAGCTAAACCGATTTAGCTCAGCTCGGTTCGATTTTTTTTTTTAGCTCAGCTCGGTTTGGAATTTTTCCAAACCGATACTAGCGGTTTGGCTCCTAAATTTGTCCAAACCGAGCTAAACCGAACCATTTACACCCCTACTTTTTGGCACCAACATCTGGTTACTCGACTGGGTTTGGCCCACAAAGTCCTGAAGGTCTTTAAGAGAAAAAGCAGCAGTTGATTTTGAAACTGTCGAAAGAAGTACACTATCAGAAGAATGCAGAATCAAGAGACACCAAGAAAAGTTACACAAAGATCAAATAATCTTACCATTAGACATTTCAGTGGAGGGTGGTATCTCTTTATTTTCAGAGACGGTTATGTCTTCACCAGGTTGGAAGGATCTTTCCCCTTCTGAGAACTCTAACACCCTGTTCACCTTCCCAATCGTTTCAGGAGATGGAGGGAAAAGCTTTACCCAAACAATAGCTGCAAAAACTAACAGAAAAATTACAACAGGTAAGTGCGGGAAAGAAGAGAAAATTGGAATTTATAAGAGGGTACCTTCCATATTCCATTCAGTCGCCAAGAAGTCTCCTTCCTCCAAAGAGTCCTTCTCAACAAAAAAGTACTTCGATTTCCAACCCCTATCACTTACAGTGACTTTAAAAAATAAGGGCTTCATTCCAGACCTAGTCTTAAGAAGGTATCTCATGGAACCAAACGTTTGGAGTTCATACACAAAGGCTAACTCCTTCAAACCTATATCTAAACCGAATTCACGGTTCACCCTCAAGACACAAGAAAAGATCCTCCAAACCATGGGCATCACTTGTACAAAAGCAAGGTTAGTCTTTCTAAAAAACTCATTTATCATTGCAGGGAACGGGTAGGAAAAACCTTGAGTAAAGGGATACTCATAAAAACAAACCCATTTTGGGGAAAAGAAATCAGACCTAAGAAGAACATCGAACGGCCTAAAGATGGTAGAATCTGGGAAGCAGTGTCGATCTTTGAGAGATTCGATCAGTTCGTTGTTGAAAATACAGATTTCTTCATCCGGTTTTGTCAACAAACCTTCACACGGAAAACCCCCGTCCTCGTGTAAACTCGGAAGATTTTTCGCGGCTTTTCCCTTTTTTGATTTCACCATGTTTGAAAAAAGAAACAGGAAGAGAAAAGGAGGGAAGGATTTTACCTTCAAAGCAGAAATCACCACCGTAAAGAAGAACCGATGAAAATGATTGGAAAAGGTAAAGGAGAAAGTGAAAGGAGATTTTGGTTTTGAGCCCTAGATCTAGGGAAGTGGTTACGGTAATTAATTAGGAGATTAACCCCTCAACCGCCACGTCTTTTCTCCATTAATTAACCGCAGGGCTTCAAGAAGGTTGTGGAAAAAACTGACCTTTTAAATTATTTAAAAGACAGTTTTTTGGGGACAATTGTTATGGGTAAAATTCAGAATTGATGCATCTTGAGTTTTTATCAGCATGTCAACATCTTCACACTCGAGGACAAGGTAAAATTTATTTAAAACAATTATTTATTTATTTCTGTTATATTTAATCACAGGGATAAAAAAGCACGTGAGAAAAGCCATGACCAACAGACTCCTTTCAACGGATCGGAAGACTAAGTCAAGATGAAGATGACTTACCGAGATTGTAGGGGAGTTAGTTAGAATTTGATTTTTTCTGTTTTCTTTTTATTATTTAAAGCTCATGGTTGGAAAAAAGTAGACACGAACACATATACACACGTATTACACTCACATAGCTCAAGAACACGTTGTAATCCACCATAGCTTTTTACCTTGTAATTCATTGATAATACAATTGTTTGGGAAGGTAGGTGCTCATAATCACCTCCCGAGGTTTTGTGCCGGCGAGATAGTTATCTCAAGGGCTTTCCTCGTTACATGACCGAGCCATCTTGATTTGCACCAATTTTATTCCATTGCACCCTCCTTCATTTCATTTCAAATTTCTTCATTGTTGATTTTTTTTACCAAAACACTTGGGCTAAAGTCTGCCACAAAGTCTGCAAGTGCTTGTGATTTTATTGTTGTTCTAGGATCATATTTGATGTCATAAGTGCTTAACTGAACGGACTACTTGGCCATCCTTCCTGACATTTCTGGTTTTCTCATTACACTTTTTATTGGATAGTTAGTACGGATGACAATAACATGGGTTTCAAAATAATGTCTTAATTTAATTGAAGCAGAAATTAAAGCTAATATTAATTTTTCAAGGTGTGAATGCCTGGTTTCCGCATCGAGCAATGTTTACTTACATAGTATATTGGTTACTGGATGCCATCTTGATCACGGACCAGGACGGCACTAACTGCGGTTTCGGAGACAACTAAGTAGACACATAATGGCTCACCTTCTTGAGGTTTGGAAAGTAGGGGAGGTGTTGACAAGTAAAGCTTCAAATCTTGAAAGGCTTGTTCATGCTTATCAGTCCATTTAAACCTAGAATTCTTCTTTAAGATGCCATAGAACGGCTTGCATCTGTCTGAGGATTTTGAGATGAATCGATTCAGTGCTGCCACCTTCCCTGTCAATCTTTGAACGTCTTTTAATGATTTGGGCGAGGTCAGATTGATGATTGCTCTGATCTGCTCCGGGCTTGCTTCTATCCCTCGTTATGTCACCATGTAGCCCAAGAATTTTCCAGATTTCATGCCAAAGTTGCACTTTGCTGGGTTCAGCTTCATGTTGAACTTGTCCAGGATGTCAAATGCTTGAGCAAGATCTCGAACATGATCTTCAGCTTTCTTTGACTTTATCACCATATTGTCAATGTATACCTCCATGGTGTCCCCAATCTGCTCCTTGAACATCATGTTGACTAGCCTCAGGTATGTAGCACCTGCATTTCTTAGTCCAAAAGGCATTGCAATGTAACAATAAATACCTGTTGGGGTGATGAAGGCGGTATCCTCTTGATCGGATGGCTCCATCTGGATTTGCTGGAATTCTGAAGATGCATCCAGGAAAGTCAACACTTCATGCCCAGAAGTAGCATCTACCAAAGTATCAATGTGTGGCAAGGGAAAAGGATCTTTAGGACAAGCTTAGTTTAAGTCAGTGAAGTCAACACAAACTCTCCATTTTCCGTTCTTCTTTTCTACTACCACCACATTTGCTAGCCATCTTGGATATTCGACCTCTCTGATCGTCTTAGCTTTGAGCAATCTGTCCACTTCTTCTTGGATGATGATGTTCCTCTCCTGCGCGAACTTTCTTCTCTTTTGGTGGATCGGTCTGAAAGATGGATCGATGTTTAGTTTGTGGGTGATTACATCCTTACTGATGCATGTCATATCTTTATGTTTCCATGCGAAGCTTCTAATCCTGCTCTTCTAGAGGTTAACTAGATCTTCTTCGATTTCTGCTGGAATATCTTGACCAACGAGCACCTTGAGATTTGGAGTTGAGGGGTCTAAGAGTATCTCTTTCACATCATGCTCCTTCGCCTCCAGGACCTCACGGGCTTTTCTTTGTAATTGCTATGCAATCTTAGGGGTTGTTGATGCCATCATGGAAGTCATATAACATTCTTTAGCTGACTGTTGATCACTGTAAACCTTGACAACTCCCCAAGGTGTCGGCATCTTGACACATTGGTGATAGGTGGATGGTACAACCTTCATTCCATGGATCTAAGGTCTTCCCAAGATCACATTGTAACAAGTTGTACTATCTATCACGCAGAATCTCTCCATGGAATTGATACCTTCGACGTAGACTAGAAGTGTAATCTCACCCACTGTACTTTTGGTTTCTCCACTGAAACCCATGAGCATCGAGGTTCTCTTTACAATGCTGTCTTCAGGGATCTTCATTTCTTTCAGAGCATCCAGCATAATGAGATTCACAGAGCTGCCCCCATCTACTAGGATACGTCTGACCTTGTAGTTAGCTATCTGGAGTGCAATGACCAAGGCGTCATGGTGTGGGTCCATAATGTTGTCCCTATCACTTTCTTCGAAGGAGATGACATCATGGGATGTGAGCTGTGACATCTTGGAGGATCTCTCAGGTTTCTCATCTTTAGCTTGCTTGGCGAACCTATTAGCTGCAGAGTAAGAAGTGCCACAAATATCAGAACAACCACTAATAACATTGATTACCTTTGTCACTGGAGGAGGAGAAGGTGGTCTGGTCGCAACGGGATCTTTGCTCTCTGTCTTGGTCTTGTGATTCCCAAGGAGGTCTTTAAGATGTCCCTTAGACAACAGGTAACTAATCTCTCTCCTCAAGGCGATGCAATCTTCGGTAAGATGTCCAAAATATTCATGATAGGCGCACCACTTGGATTTATCCTTCCAGCCAGATGACTTGTTGGTCTTTCGAGGCCACCTTGCTTTGTCCCCAAGATTGATCATTGCACACAGGATACCTGAAACATCAACAAAGAAACAATAATCATAAATTTTAGGAGATTCAAAATCATCATCATCTCCCACATAATTGACTTTGTTATGGTCATTTCTCTGGTAGGGTCTGGATCTGTTCTGTCTTTGGTGAGATGATTCTATCTTCCTGTCAGGATGGTCATATGATGAAGCCTTGTCAGGATTCTTGGATTGCTGCGCCTTGTCCTCTTCCAGCCTAATAAATCTTAGGGCCCGATTTCGGATATCCTCCATCTTCTTACGCGGGTTCATCACTAGATCTTCATAGTAAGGGGAATCCTTCTTCAAGCCCATTTTGAAATCTTCTGCAGCTGTCGCCTTGTCCAGGTTGGGGATCTCCAAGACTTCTTTATTAAACTTGTTAACAAAGTCTTTTAAGGCTTCAGCGGGTTGCTGGGTGATTCGGTAGAGATCACTAGTGAGCTTTTCAAATTGCCGGCTACAAGAAAATTGGTTGTTGAAGAGGTTGACAAGCTGAGCAAACGAGCCAATAGAACCAGGAGGTTGACGGATCAGCCACTTCAATGCCGGTCCTACCAACGTCGAACCGAACCCTCGACACAAACAAGACTCATGAAACTGGAGCTGGATACAAACAATCTCCATCTTTTCTTGGTAGTGGGCGACATGCTCCTCAGGATTAAAACTTCCATCATACAATTTCATGGTAGGAACGCTGAATCCTTTCGGGATGTCGACATGCGCAGCTGGAGTAAAACGAGATTGATTGTAACATGTTGGGGAGACTTGCTGGATAGGCGGGGTGACACCTGGCACATTCATGATCATATCTCTCAATTCCTGAAGCTGATTTGCAATGTAGGTTCCTGCAAAAGGGTTAGTGGTATGAGCAGTATTATCTAAAACAGAATTAGTATTGAAATTAACGAAAGGATTAACATTATCTGTAGAGGATGTCAGAACGGTGCTATTAGTGAAGATGGGCCCTTCTGGAAAGGTCATCCTGTAGGCGCTGGTAGCTAAGGGTGTCGACATCGCCACAGAAGTAGTAATGGGAGGAGAAGATGTTGACATCCTCATAGATGAAGCCATTGGTAGGAATTCATTGAAAGTTTGAGAGCTGTCCCCAATGTTGAAATCGAGGGTTCTAGGACGGTAAGAAGAGACAGCATCCATTCTTTTGGAGAGTAACTCCTGATCTTTCTGCACTTTGATCAAGCTTTCAGCTATCAAGGAGGTGCTATTCTGTTGACGATCAAGCTGATTCTTCATCTGCATCAGCATGCTCTTGATCTCAAGATCAGGAGATGGCGACATCTGCTTTTTGCCAGAATTCACAGGAGGAGGAGGAGGCAATGTTTCTTGGCCTCCGACTGTCGACCGTTTACTGGTTTGAGGATTCACACTGCTAGGAAGGGTTTTGGTGACGGCGGAAGTCAAAGGTTGGGTAGACATGGTAGAAACGTAAGAATTTTGAACCAATTAAAAAACCAATGGCCCCTCGGTGGGCGCCAAACTGTTTTGGTAAAAAACAATCAACAATGAAGAAATTTGAAATGAAGCTAAGGAGGGTGCAATGGAATATAATTGGTGCAACAATGTAATCAAGATGGCTCGATCATGTAACGAGGAAAACCCTTGAGATAACTATCTCGCCGGCACAAAATCTCGAGAGGTGATTATGAGCACCTACCTTCCCAAACAATTGTATTAATAATGAATTACAAAGCAGAAAGCTATGGCAGATTACAAAGTATTTTTGAGCTTTATGAGTGTAGTACGTGTGTTTCTGTGTTGTGTCGTGTGTTTCCAGCCATGAGCTTATAAACAAGAAATATAATAACAGAAAAGATAAAGTCCTAACAAACTCCCCTATAATCTCGGTGAGTTATCTTCATCTTGACTTAGTCTTGCAAGCCGTTGAAAGGAGTCTACAAAACATGATTTTCCCCACGTTCTATTTATCCCTGTAAATAAATATAATAGAAATAAAAAATTAATTGATTAAGTAAACAATTTTTACCTTACTTTCGAGTTTCAAGATGTCGACATGCTGATAACAACTCAAGACGTAGCAATCCTGAATTTTACCCACAACAGAAGGTATGAACTATCAACCACTTTTCAAGCCCGTGGTGTAGGCACATTCTTAGGAGCTCTTTGAAACGCTCCCAAGAGTCATACAATGTTTCACTTTCTGTTTGGTAAAAATTGGTTATCATTGTACGAATCTGTGCGGTCTTGCTTGGTGGGAAGAAACGCCCTAGGAAAGCCTCTTGAACTTGGTCCCATGTTGTTAAAGAGTTCTGGGGGACTGAGTTCAACCATTGTTTTGCCTTGTCCTTTAGAGAGAATGGGAAAAGGTTCATTCTGATTGCTTTCGGTGAGACACCCTGAATGCGAGTTGTGTCACAATATTCCAAAAATGTTTGGACATGAAGATGTGGATCCTCGAAAGCAGTTCCGATGTACTGGTTATTCATAACCATATGAAGTAGTTGCGGCTTAATTTCAAAGTTGGCCGCATTAGCATTCGGCACAACTATGGGAGATCTAGTTACCGGGGTACTTGGATTGATGAAGTCCCTTAGGGACCTAGGAGGTGTTGCTGGCTCTTCTTCCGCCATGTATTGATTTAATGTTTCCTTGAGTTTTCATAGCCTTTCGTGAAAGCTTCTTTCAGGTTTTGGATCAAAATTGTCAAAGAAGATCTGAGTCCGTTTCATAAACTGCAAGAATACTCAACAAAGAAATTAAACGTAACATATTTTTGGAAAGAAAACTTAAACAAAAATTAAAGAAAAAAATTTGTAGTAAAGACAAATACAAAAAGTAAACCGTTGTCCCCCGGCAACGGCGCCAAAAACTTGTTGTCTCAAAACCTAACAATTCTTTTTAATTGGGAGAAATATAGTTTGAATTAAGAAAATGATAAAAACATACACAGAAAATACTTTAGTTAAACTCTTATAATACAGAAGCATTCTCGGGATTGGAGTTCATATAGTCGTTTATTCATCAATTATTCATGTCTTTGAAAATGTAAATATTCATCAAAATCAAGGATGGTACATTATGCCTACATTACTTCTCACGATCAAGCAAGTAGCGTTTGTATCCTTCACTAATTATGCCCTATCACTCGATGGCCCATAATTAGTAAGGATCCATTAATGTTCGAAAATCCATGTACTTTCCATTCAAGAAACATCTCTAGGCCATTGAACTACTCTTGTGATCAATGAAACCTAGTTCCTTTATATGGTTCCGTTAATCGATATTCTCCGCTAGGTACTTCTCTCAATTAAAAGAATCATACAAATTGGACGTCTCCAAACTGTAAGTCATTTTGTGTTTAATATAAAGAGAATTGTTAAGATGAAGAGAAGATGACATGACTTTGTAAAAGATGATGAATAAATACGTTTTGAGTTTCCAACTCCAAGAATTCGGGGGATTACTCACGATCCATACTTAAAACAAACATAAATGCTTAAATAGAGATGGAAATAGAAGAACTTATTATTTGTATGAAGACAAAGGCTGAGCATAACTTCGATATTTTATTGCTCCAATACTTCAAATAAACTCCAAGAACACAAGTTAAATCTTTGAGAGATTTTGAAGTAATAATTGCTAGAGAGTTTTTGCTATGTATAATATGGTAATTTCTATCAAAATTCAGATCCTTAAAACTGATACAAGAGGGCCTTTAAATAGGCATTCGAGGCTAAGGTTGTGTTTCTTCAAACATCTGTCTTCAAAAGGTGCCTTTCCAGCCGGTAACAGTAAGTGCACGGCCGTGCGTTGTGATTTGCACGGCCGTGCAAGCCTTGGCGCCAAATTCCAATTCGAACTGGCCATTATGCACGGCTGCTCCAGCATTTGCTACACGGCCGCTCTGGCCTGTTGTGCTCGGCCGCTCCAGATTTGAAGACTCGGCCACTCCATTGATTGGGGCCATTTTGGCTTGACATGAGCTTTTGCATGGCCCCTCCCTTATATAAAGCACGGCCGCTCTGGCTTGGTTTTGGCCTGAATGATCATTTTGAAGTTGTCCCTTCTATGCCTTGATCCATAAGCTCCTTATATTCATAAAATTGGATCGAAAACCTGTATAAATATGAAAACATACCAACAAGCATAAAATCCCATATATATAATAAAAGAAGCTAAAAACATAACTAAATAGTAATGAAATCTAACTAAATGAAATAATTACGTTGCTATAATTGACTATAAAATAGCAATTTATCAACTCTCCCACACTAAATTCTAGCTTGTCCCCAAGCAAGATAAGGATAAAAAGATGGAGAAGATGAAATGCAAATGATAAAAATCTAAAGTTGAATCCCTCAAAAAATAAATAAATGCTACAAGCCTTATTGCCATGAAGATATTTTCTTTTATCTACCTTTTCAAATCTTTTCTTATAACCTTAGAGATTATTTTTAGAAAGAGGCTTAGGAAGATTTTTAGAGAGTAGTCTTAAGAACAATAAATCATTATAACATAAGTAGTATTTTGACTAAGCAAAGCATAATGTAGAGAAGGATGAACCTTTGGATCATAAGCTTGGTATATAAAGAAATTTTCACTCTTAAGAGTGTTTTGTGAAAAAGATTATTGCTTGAAATGAAGAATGATCATTTATTCACAAGTTAGAAGTATTCATGGGAATTGATATGCTCTTTTGAATCACAAAGATGAAAATGGAGGATGATAGTGGAAAATTTTATCAAGGCTACAAATTTATCTTGTTTAAACGTGTTATATTTTGCAAAAGACTTAAGTGATTTGATCCATTCATGTAGGATACATTGTGGCTGCGAACCCCATGTTCCTAATACTTAGATCAAAACACACTTATATACTATTTCCATTTGGCAAGAGTGCATCGTCGCCCTGAACGCCGTGCCTCGAGCTACTAAGGAAATAATAGATGCTTTTTGCTATATACCAAAATTTATTGGCAATGTCACTTTGGAGCATTAAGATTAAATTTTGTTGCCTTGATTCAATTAGTTGAAATGGAAAGATGGATTTTTATGAAGGGTTGTGATTCAAAAAATATGCAAAACAATATGAATATTTCTAAGGAGGGAATAAAAATCAAAAATTTTTAAAGTGTACAATTTGAAGAAACAATTTATAATATTTCACAAACTTTTAAATAACCAAGAGCTTTAAGATGATAAAAAGTACTCAACTAATCTAAATAAAGCTTTTTCTTAACAAAATCCTATATAATGCTATGCTAACTTATGATGCTTTAATTACTTCCTAAAAATATCCCTAAGTTCTTTCCTAATAATTTTAAGTTTATAAAAAAAATGAAAAGGAAAGGAAAGACATTATCCTAAGGTAATTTGCAAGCATAAAGATGAGCAATCATAGGGATTTTTTTTTTTTGAATAAAAACAAGATGCATACATAAATAAAAATGCAACTAAGCTAAGAAAGAAAAAAAAACTAAACTAAAAAGCAAATGAAAATAGATAAATACCCCCCCCCACACACTTGAGGTAGACATTTTCCTCAATGTTTTAAGGACATATGAAATGAAGAAAGGGTGAAGAGATACTTACTGAAATGGTGGTGGCTGCGGAAAGTTGCCCCAATTGTTAACTCAAGAGTTGTAGATCGAGTTTACTTGTCTTTAGATTGTATTTACTCGACCTTGAATGTCATTTCGGAAGTAATGGAATTCTTGGGAAAAATTGTCCAATCGGGTAAGGATTTGGTTGTTTTGGAGCTCCATTCGATCGAATCGGTTGTAGAACTCGGGCGGCAATTGGGTTGGTCTTGATCTTCCTCTTCTTCTTACCTCGCTTGGCTTGTTTAGCCTTCTCCATGGTTCATGGCATTGGGAAAGATCCAAGTTGGGGGTTGATAGGTTTAGACGAAGGGGAGGTTAGTGCTTGGGAGAACTATGTAGGGTGTTTTCTCGGGCCCTACTAACCAGTTGAACTCTCCAGGCCCTCTATCTGAAATCTTTTACATAGTTCACAGGGTCGGAATATCCAATTTTGTTGAACCTGGAACTCAACCCAGTCACTTGGCACTACAAGCCCAAAATGCTTAGCAAAAAGAGTTACTATTCCCCCTATATGAATTTCTCCATTGAAAGTTGGGGTAACTATGTCACTAAGCAAGTCAATGAGAAAATGGAATATATTCACCCTCCTATGTGCCCTAACAAAAGTCCACAACAAATAAAGCTCCTTTTTATTTACCGTCCCCTTGTCTTCTCTCGCGAAGATAGTACAAGCATAAATCCTATGCAAGAGACGGAGGGTTGGATGGATAATGGAGGAGGCTTTGGCGGATCTTGATTTGAAAGAAGGGATTCCGGTTATTTGCTCCCAAAAGGCATTTTCTCTGAATTCAATGGGAGGGTCGGCTTCAAAGTTTGTGAAAGATGGCCATCCAAAAATTTGGTTGATTTCAAATGAGGTAAGGTGACATTCTTCACCACAAAGATGGAAATGGAGATGAATTAGTTGGTAAGGCTCCTTAGTTTGGCCACAAATTTCGGTTGTGAATTCCTTCTTCAAAGTACACAAAAATTCAAGGGTAATTCTTTCATAAGTTTTCTCATGCAATTCAAGAAAACCAACACAACCTATACCAAGATGAAATTTCCTTACATTTGCATCGATTCCTAGGGTTCAAAGGGCAAGGGTGTCCAAGAATTAGGTAGGCCTGATTCTCTTGGAGCGAAGGGCCGTAAATTTGGCCACTTCAGAAGCATCTCTAAAAACAATACCCAAATTATTAAGAGTTGGGTTCAGATTAGAGGTTGAGGTGTCTTCCTTTCGGGATCTCTTGGTGACCCTATCTGTAGCCTTTCCCTTTCCTCTTCCTTCCATTATGAGTTTATAGCAGAAATATTCAAGACCCAGCTATTGAAGAACAAAGAAAGAGAGGAAGTATATTACCCGGGAAATTTGATGTTAAAAACTTCGAAATCCTTGATGCACATTTTCAATTTTCCAAAAAGTCCCCTTCTTGAGCTTCAATTCCAAGGAAATTTCTTCAATTTTTGAAATGGGGGTGAAGTTAGGGTTTTTCGGAATATGGGATTATAGAGGTGAGTTGATGGAGGTTTGGAGATGGGAAAGTGTTTGGATGATGAAATTATGGTGGATAGAGGTTGTATTGCTAGATTATATGGTGGGAAGAAACGCCCTAGGAAAGCCTCTTGAACTTGGTCTCATGTTGTTAAAGAGTTCTGGGGGACTGAGTTCAACCATTGTTTTGCCTTGTCCTTTAGAGAGAATGGGAAAAGGCACATTCTGATTGCTTTCGGTGAGACACCTTGAATGCGAGTTGTGTCACAATATTCCAAAAATGTTTGGACATGAAGATGTGGATCCTCGAAAGCAGTTCCGATGTACTGGTTATTCATAACCATATGAAGTAGTTGCAGCTTTATTTCAAAGTTGGCCGCATTAGCATTCGGCACAACTATGGGAGATCTTGTTTCTGGGCTACTTGGATTGATGAAGTCCCTTAGGGTCCTAGGAGGTGTTGCAGGCTCTTCTTCCGCCATGTATTGATTTAATGTTTCCTTGAGTTTTCTTAGCCTTTCGTGAAAGCTTCTTTCAGGTTCTGGATCAAAATTGTCAAAGAAGATCCGAGTCCGTTTCATAAACTGCAAGAACACTCAACAAAGAAATTAAACGTAACATATTTTCGGAAAGAAAACTTAAGCAGAAATTAAAGAAAAAAAATATGTAGTAAAGACAAATATAAAAAGTAAACTGTTGTCCCCCGACAACGGCACCAAAAACTTGTTGTCTCAAAACCTAACAGTTCTTTTTAAATACCGCAAGTGCACGGGCTATAGTAATATATCTAATGCAAGTATGGGTCAATCTCACAAGGACAGGGTTTACTTTGGGATATATTTGCTTTTACTAAGGAATAGAGAAGAGATTGGGAGAAATATAGTTTGAATTAAGAAAATGATAAAAACATACACAGAAAATACTTTAGTTAAACTCTTATAATACAGAAGCATTCTCGGGATTGGAGTTCATATAGTCGTTTATTCATAAATTATTCATGTCTTTGAAAATGTAAACTTACACAGAAAATACTTTAGTTAAGCCTACACTACTTCTCACGATCAAGCAAGTAGCGTTTGTATCCTTCACTAATTATGCCCTATCTCTCGATGACCCATAATTAGTAAGGATCCATTAATGTTCGGAAATCCATGTACTTTCCATTCAAGGAACATCCCTAGCCCATTGAACTACTCTCGTGATCAATGAAACCTAGTTCCTTTATATGGTTCCGTTAATCGAGATTCTCCGCTAGATACTTCTCTCGATTAACTAGAATCATACAAATTGGATGTCTCCAAAATGTAAGTCATTTTGAGTTTAATATAAAGAAAATTGTTAAGATGAAGAGAAGATGACATGACTTTATAAAAGATGATGAATAAATACGTTTTGAGTTTCCAACCCCAAGAATTCGGGGGATTACTCACGATCCATACTTAAAACAAACATAAATGCATAAATATAGTTGGAAATAGAAGAGCTTATTGTTTGTATGAAGACAAAGGCTGAGAATAACTTCGATATTTTATTGCTCCAATACTTCAAATAAACTCCAAGAACACAAGTTGAATCTTAGAGAGATTTTGAAGTAATAATTGCTAGAGAGTTTTTGCTATGTAAAATATGGTAATTTCTATCAAATTTCAGATCTGTAAAACTGATACAAGAGGGCCTTTAAATAGGCATTCTAGGCTAAAGTTGTGTTTCTTCAAACAGCTGTCTTCAAAAGGTGCCTTTCCAGCCGGTAACAGTAAGTGCACGATCGTACGTTGTGATTTGCACGGCCGTGCAAGCCTTGGCGCCAAATTCCAATTCGAACTGGCCATTCTGCACGGCCGCTCCAGGATTTGCTACATGGCCGCTCTGGCCTGTTGTGCTCGACTGCTATAGATTTGAAGACTCAGCCGTTCCATTGATTGGGGCCATTTTGGCTTGACAGGAGCTTTTGCACGACCGCTCTGCCTTGGTTTTTACTTGAATGATCATTTTGAAGTTGTCCCTTCTATGCCTTGATCCATAAGCTCCTTATATTCATAAAATTGGCTCTAAAACCTATATAACTATGAAAACATTCCAACAAGCATAAAATTTTATCTATATAATAATAGAAGCTAAAAACATAACTAAATAGTAATGAAATATAACTAAATGATATAAATACGATGCTATAAATGACTATAAAATAGTCATTTATCATAGGGTCACAAGGAAAAGTACTAGTGGGACTTGTCAATTTCTAGGTCACCAATTGGTTTCCTAGTCTCATAAGAAGCAAGCTTTAATTTCCATTTTTACAACTGAAGTTGAGTATATAGTTTTACAACTGAAGTTGAGTATATAGCTACTGGAAGTTGCTGCTCATAAATCCTTTGGATAAAGCAACAACTAGTGTACTATGAAATTTCAAGTGAAGTATGTCCCATCTATTTTGACAACTCTTCAACTATCTCATTCTCCAACAATCCTGTGATGCATTCCAAGATAAAGCACATAGACATCAAGTATCACTTACTCAAGGATCATGTTGAAAAGGGTAATGTTGTTCTTTTAAAAGTTCATACTGATTATGAGTTAGCTGATATACTTACAAAACCCTTAAACACTAAACATTTTGAATTCCTAAGAGGTTAACTAGGCATGATTGATATTTGTGGATAAACTGTGCTAACTTTGTTACTTGTGTAATCACAATCGATCAAAGGTGTATTACCATTTTGCCCTCAATCAACCTTGCTGCTCAACCAGTGGCCAACCTCAACCAGTCAAAAGGATCTTAACCTGTCAAGAAGATCTCAACCGGTTACAAGTATCTCAATTGGTCAAGCCTTCAAGAGGCATTCTTGTAATCAGTCACATCAGTTCAATCGGTCATCAATTGTCTAACTGACAACGAAATGTGGCCTCCATTTTAACTGATGCATCTGACACCCTGCTGTCCTTTCAAGTCTTATCAGCCACAAACCTGACAATTTGTGAGTTGTTTACCAACCTTGTGCCAAAGGTAGATCAAAATGAAATTTTGATCAAAAAGGTAATCTCTGTATCATTCCAATTTATCAGAAAAATGTTATCTTTTAGTTCATTATTATGTTCAAAATTTAAACTGTTGCGCACATGTTCCTATTTTTATACTTCAGTAGTTACATTTACGTTAGGATCGTGTCCCATCATATCCTAATCTTTAGCTTCAGTTAAAACGTTTTGAACTAATTTTATTTCTCCCAATAAAACCCTTCCCATTCCATCTCTCCCCTTTTTCTTCCTATAAAAGGAATCCAAAAGCAATCATTCAAACTTTTCCAGCTCTCTCACTCTCTCCAACTCTACCTATTCTCTCTACTCTCTATCTCCATTGCCGACAAAGCTTCTCTACTTTGGAGTTAATCTAATATTTTCAATCTTTCTTCATCATTCTCATCTAGTAACTATTAGATTTTTTTTTAATGTTACGAATATTCTCTTATCTAAATATCTGAATTATTCTAACTTGAAATTTTTGTGTTATTGATGTTTACAGATGGATCCCAAACCAACTCCCAAGAAATACATATATGGAGGTTACATTCTATCCTACTTCTTCGATTCAGAGCAAGGCAAGCTTCTCAAAGCCATTCTTGTCGGTGCCGGAGTTCTGCTATTTCTGCTACCAGAGGGTTATGAAGATATCTACTATAAGCTTGTTAATGAGTTGTTTGATAATGGTTCAATTGATGAAGATGCAAAGGCTAGTGAAGTCCCCTCTATTATCTCTACCATTGTCGGTGTATCAGTCACCTTCTCCCCAGCCTCCATTCAAGAAGCTTTCCCAAACCTTTCTATCACATGCCCTTCTATTGTGTTAATGAAGAACATGAAGTTAGATTGGGCTCAAATAAGAGGTGATGAGCCATTTGTGATCGGTGAGGGTAACAAGAAAGCTGATATGGACTCTATCAATTATGCCCTAGTCAAGATTTTTGACCGGTGCATCATCTGTGGTTAGGCTCCCACCACTGCATCACTATGATCCAGTTTGAAGCTATGGGAGCCATCTTGATTTGGAAGGAGTTCAACTGTTGCACCTTCATATATAATGTTATTGTGATGGCTTTAAAGAAGTTTAGGAAGGAGAAGCCATTGTCAAGGGCAAACAAAGCTATACCTTACCACTATCTTCTTATTAGCAGAGTATTGAGGAAAAATGCGGCTATACTTGCCGCCTCTGACGGTCAGCCAAGCTATCCCAGTCATGGGTAAAAACCTTTGACAAGGCTGACTGGGGAAGGATTTCTAAATAAGCAACTGTTACTTCAACAGGTGAAGCCTCTATCGGCGCTCAAGCGGTTGAGAAGAAGAAGAAAGCTTACAAGACGAAAGTGAGGAAATTGGCTGAGCCTAAGACCTCTCAACCGGCTTCCACTTTACCAGTTAAGAGGAAGGCAACCGATGCACCATCGGTCACCATTGATCCTCCGGTCAAGGTCCCTCAACCGACAACCCCTTCAACCATTTCTACTTCTCCTCTAGTTAGACAAAAGAAAGCAGCCAGAAAGCATACTGTCCAACCTCAAGTCCAAAAATTTCCTACTCTCACTACTTTATCCTCATTACCCAAATCCAAACCCATCCAAAAATCTGCCTCTCAACTGGCCAAAGAAAATGTTGAAATAAAGAAAATGATTGAGGCTGATATTGCCAATTTTTTCCCCTTCATCCCAAAAAGATTATTCAGCCATGTCTTTCTAATCGGTGAAATCCCTATAACCTGTCATACATCATACCCATCGGTTAGGAAGTGCAAATCGATCAGAAACCCAACCTTCCACATCTTTTATAATAACCCATAGGCTGTTCAAGACAAGTAGATTCCTTAGCCCAACTTGGTTCATCCTATTGATCATCTACCTCCATTTCTCTGAAAACTTCTGGAATTCCATGAGTTGTACAAGGAGTTAGTACCAGCTAGAGACATTTACAACTATGTGGATTTTGAGAACACTCATGAGGAGAAAGGCATATACTTTAGAAAATACTGCCAGCTCATTGAGTTTGATTCTTCTCTCTCCAAGCAAGACCTCTTCAAACTGTAAAAATGGTACTGTGATTTTCTTCCTAATATGTGGCATGCCATCTATCTTGCTCAGGATCGGTTGCGTCAGGACATGATGATTCATATGGTGTGGACTGATTTTTTATGCTATATGGAGTCCAATACACCCTACAAGTCTGACCCTTATCAGTTGGGCAGATATGAACATACTGATGATCTACTTCCATACTTTGACACAAAGCCAGTCTCATTAGGTCCAAGAAGAAACCAGCTGATCAGAAATGTCATGTACCTAGTTAAGAATATGTTGGAAGTGGATTGAGAATTGCAGGCCATGGGGAATATAAATTTAGCTAACTTCTTCTCTTCAGTCCACTCAAATAAAAATAAGTGGACTTACACAACCAATGAAGAGATTGAAGATATTCAATGAGGAAGAGGGTGAAGCTGATGAAGATGATGATGATGGTGGTGGTGATATTGGGCATTCTAGCTCAAGCTTCAGTTCTAGTTGTCCAGATGATATAAGGATGTATTTTGTGACCCTCAATTGGTTGCACCAGTTAGAAGGTTATGAGGAGGCTTAACTGATCCATCACCGTTTACAAGCCTGGGAGGAGGAGATACTTTGATTGCTTCCTCACCAGTTGAGATGCCTTCAACCGTTGCATATGTTGAACCGATTGAGGAGGAGAAGATAGATATTGATGATGTTCAGCTGCAGGCTGCCTTGGCTACGAGCCTGTTTAAAAGTGAAGTGGATCTCCAACGGTCAAATGCAGAGGAGTATGCCACCCAAGTTGCCATTGAAGCCAGCTTGCTGGTCAGTCAGGCCAGTACTCAGCTAAAAGGCAAAGGACCAGTTGATGAGTATGTTGATCCTATTTTTGAGGAGGAGGATCCCACTCTTTCTGATTTCTTTGAAGAGAATGATGTAATTGAGTTTCAAGTGCCTGAACTGTTCGAATATGATCCATTTGATCCTACTCATCCTCCGATCAATTTTGATTTCTCAGTGGACCAGAAAGATCCGATGTGCACCAAAAACTATTACACTTCAAGAGCTTCAATTCCCCGATTATCAAATGGGATGTTTTTATTTGATGTTCATGATAAGATTATCAGCTCAAGTTGCCTCCAACCGATACCAAGGCCTCATTCCTTAGCCGATGAACATCAACGCCAAAGAAGGCAAGATAGAATACAAACATTTTTGGACGTGGTTGAGACTAATAAAATTGGCTCTTTACCGGTTGACACTCCCCCCCACCAGACCAACACAAAGGGACCAGGTGAGACCAGTATGAAATTCATAACTCCTGGAATTTTGAGGTTAAAGAAAAGAGTTGTCCCTCCTCGTAATGCCAAGACTATTCATGGGAAGGCAGAGCAGCAATTAGTCCTGAATTTCCTTTCTAAATAGTTATCATTCATACCTGCTCAGACAGCTCGGTCAGGCTCATTGAATATTGCCGGTCAAGTCTCTCAACGACTTCCTCGACCGGTTGAATCCTACCTGTAAACTGACAACTTATTTATCCGTTATTTGGCTGTCAATGGTAGAGTAACTAAAGTGTTGGAGTTGAAAATTTTTTCTTGGAGTTTTGAAGTGACAAAAATGGTTGGCTTTATGCCATAGGTGCCAAGGCTATCAATTAGGAGGGATGATGGAACTGCTAGGCCTCAAAGCAACATTCATTATGTCTTTCAGCTGATCAATATGTTAAGGCTAGCAAGTTTGGTGAGATTGAGGCAACTTGCACTTCCTTTGGCCGATCAAGCTACTGAAATGATTGCACTTGCTTTTGAAGAATCCAAAGAGATTGACTGTGCAATGGAGTTAATATTTGAAAACAATGGGTTTATGACCCCAGTCGGGGCCGTTTCCTCAACCGATTCTGATGAAGAGACTATAGTTTTGGAAGCTCCTTCAACCGTTCAAGCTACTTCAACTATTCCCTCTACTACTGCCCCAACCGATTATGTTATTATTTTTACATTCTCACCGCTTGTTGAAACCTCTGCAACACAAGTTACAGCTGCATGAAGCACTTGTACGTGATTTTGCTAGGTCCAATCAGGAGGAGGAAGGGCAAAGGATGACAAGAGTGGAAAATGGTTTTGCCAAAGCAATAGGAAGCTTTGTTGAAAAGCATAATCAAAAGGATGCTATAATCATTGATCTTATAAAGTAGCAGACAAACACTACAAACATAAGCAAACAAGTATCTGATGAAGCTATAACAGTCCAGGCAAACCTTATTGAATCTACAAAAGAGTTGAAGAAATCTAATCAGAAAATCCGTGACGTGACTGCTCTACTTAGAGACTCACAAAATGAGCTGATCAAGGTTAGAGCCCAAAATGAACTTCTGATGAAGCTAGCATGTGAGCGGTCAAGAAAGTCAGAAAAGAAGAAAAGGAAGCGAGATTAAATGAAAGCAAAGGAAACATCGGCCAAGAGATCCATGTCTGAACCAGTTGTAGTTTCATCAGCTACACCAACAAAGGAGAAGGATGATCAGTCAAAGAAAGATCCCTCGACCGATATTGCTCTTAATGCTGCAAAATAAAATGTAACCGATGAAGTATATGTCTTTTTCTTGTCAACCAGTTTCCCTTTCAATCAATGAGAATATCTTAGCCTCACTCTTTTTCATTTGAAAAGTTTATTGTTTAGGCTTAACATCTATTGCCAAATGCATTCCAAAATCGAAATCCATAAGTCTCAAAATTAAAGAAAAGTGGAGACAGTTGAAAGCAAATGGGTTAGTTTCAACATTGATCCTTCCTAGTGTACTGTACTGGTATTGTTATTAATTGGAAGAAAGGAAGGCCCATCTCCATACTTTTCTTTAGTCCATCTACAGTATTCATTATTATGGTTAATACTTTCCCTTTTCTTTTCTTCACTTTGCATTTGCAATTTGGCCCACACGATGGCACCCAACATGCTCAATTTAAGTGATCAACTGGTCTTCATCAGCTTTTGCAGATGATTGACAATCAAACCGTCCCCTACTGGTGATAGTGTTGGAAAAAATATCTTGTGTGTAAAGGACATTGTGTATTTTTGTTACATGAATCATTTTTCATTTGACATAGATTATTGTGGGTTTATATTCCACTTCATGTGAACATTGAAATGATATATCTAGATGTCCAATTTGAAATTGGTTGAGAAATATATCATATCTCAAAGTTGATGGGTTGAAAGTGTAACTTTTAGAAACTAACCCTACCATTGATGTGCCATAGAGAGATTAATTGGGATACCTTGCAATTAGGGTTACAAAATGTGGAATAACATCCTATGATTACAAAAGTAATGGCTCCCATATTAATAATGATTAATTGGACGTTCATACTTGGCTTTTGATGGAGCTTGTTAGTCAAATATATGTAAAGCTTAAAAATCGTTTAATCTCAATCATAAAAGCATTATTGAGTACCCATAATTTTAATTAGACTAAATAGAATTTTCTATATATCCTTAGGATCCCATTATTGCTAGTGTCATTGTTTTATCTTTGTATTTTCTCAAGATGATTGAATACTTGAATACCTTGAACTATTCCACCTTGAACTATTTCAAGAAGAAAATTGTTAGCTTGTCCAATAAGCTACTAACCGGTTGACCTCCCTTTGACCGGTCATCACAACCTATTGACTGGTCAACAAGTCATAACAACATCTTTATCTAGTGGATATTTCAAGCATGCCTTTACTTTAAATCTCAAGCATTTAATGGAGAAAATATTTTCATTCAATGCTTTTCAGTCCAACTTATCTTCTCAACCCCTTCAAAGACAACAACTCCATATGAATACAACTATAAATACCTTCCTTAGATTATTGAAGAGGGTTGGTGCATTGAAAACTTTTAGAGAAGAATTGTCAAGAACTGCAAGTGCTGAAATACTTAAAGCATTTAAGTTTAAGACATTTTGTCCTTGTAATCACTAGACAATTTATTTGGACAAACACTGTGCACACTGAATCAATACATGTAATTGTTCCCCAACAAGACTATGTCTGGAATACAATGATTGATCACACTACACATCCAAGAGAAATCAATTTAACTTGTGAACACATCTTTTGAAAACAATTGGTTATACTTGTATCACGATCCATTAGTAATCACTTTCCTTTAGCTAGCCTTCCAACTTCCTCATAGGTTAAGGCTTGCAACTTGTAATAAACTAGTGAACATTAATAGTGAACATTAATAGTGCACATTTCACAAATCCATGTTTTGACCAAAGTTGGTAGAGTACGTAGCAGTTCGTTAACACTGTGAATCTTTCCAAATAACTGTGTCTCTTTGTTTGTGTGTTTGCTCATTAACTTTGTCTTGTAATCGGTTGAGCTATATCACTGGTTACAACCCTTTAATTATTACTTCCTTGTTTTTCTTTAATTACTGAAATACATTTTGCATGATATTTTAAATCGTTTGAAAACTCTCTTTTACTTAACCATTTTGAGTGTGTAAACCGATAATACATTATACGTTGCGTAACCGGTTAACAACGATTTTTCTTTTGATAAATTACTTGGTAATTTTCAAAGAGTTTTTGAAAGAAATTTTATCAGGCTATTCACCCCCCGTTTAGAATGTTTTCCTACCAATTGGGCATAACAAAGATATATGTTGAGTAACCTACAACAATATGAAGACAACTTTTTCTAGCAATTCTCCCTCCTCCCCTTTGCAATTCCTTCTTTTCCTTTCTTTGGCCTCCTAGAATAGTATACAATAGTATTGTGATTTTGTACAAGAATAGCGAGATTCGTTGGAAGACTCAAGTGCGAAGTAGTAGCCGTTTCATCCGTTCTATCCTGGGAGACTAATGTCCATTGAAGCTTCGAGCACTCGTAGTGAGGGGGTGAATTATTATTAAGAAAAGTGTGTCACACACGGCTCGAACTCAAAAAAATCAAGACGATTATCATACGGTTTTCTCTCCAATTTTATATTGTAACTTGTATTTTATTTATATTGTAATTCTTTTTCTATTATGCTCAATTGTAAGATTTTGTCTAAAAATCTTAAGAATAATTCCCTATTGAGAAAGGGTTACAGGTTAGAGAAATTCGGTGGCGCGTGGCTACGGGGGAGAAAATATGGTAAGAGATGGAAAACGATAGAAAAGAAGAAAATTTCCAGCAAATATTTTTCATGACCAGCTGTGGAAAAATTAAATTTCTTGCTTTGTTAACCGTTGGATTTGAGTGAAATTTGGTGTACATATTGAAGACTCAAAGGAAATGATTCTGAACGGTGGAGATTGGATTATAACTTCCGTAGATGGAGATATAAAATTTGCAGAATAGCAGTTTTTGTGAATTAAAACACTAATAATAATTTCTCTTGTTTAATATGATTAAACAAGTGGAAAAGTAGATGGCCCGTGATATCAAATATGATTCAAATATAATCGTAATAACTAAGCTGAGAAATTGAAACCTGAAATATGTAGTAGTTAACGTTTTTATGATTCACAAGAATTATAGTGAAAAAAATTGAATAGTTCTTTTGAACTAAGTTGAGCAGATGAACGTTGAAAGATGTGGTTTTTAACGTTGCATTTTATCAATTATGTATTGACAAAGATGATTGGGATTCCTGAAAGTAGTTGTTAAATCATATTATTGTCAATAATGACAAAAGTCACAAAGATAAAACCAATAGAGCTTCTTGAAAGAAGTTGTTCAATTCTATTGTTGTAAGCATTGACAAATGTCTCAAGAACTAAATATATAGGTCTTTTTGTAAAATGTTGTTAAAACCTATTAGGGGAATATGTGACTAATGTAATACAGATAAAAACTTTAGGACTTATTGAAAGAAGTGGTTAAATTATATTGTTGTTGATGATGACAAATGATATAAAATATTTAGGAGGGCTTCTAAAAAAAATTGTATTATGCAAATGAGAATGTGACTTTCTCTAATTTATAGGTAATACAAGATAAGACCTTTAAAGTTTTGGAATAATTAACCTCCAACTATAATTACATTAAGGAATTTAGAAGTTCATAAATATGGTTTGTTTAAAGAAATAAATTATATTAATTCTTCTATTGTATTAGAAATGTATTCTTGTAGTGAATTCTCTAATTAAGTTAGAGAATTATATTTGTAAAGACTTATAATTGTTGAAAATTAAGTCCAATATTTGGTAAATGCTATTTGTGTGGAGACAAATCTCTAATGAAATGTGGTTGTTACAAGTATTTCGGATCACCATAATAAAGTTAGAAAATTTAGTTGGCCTCGACTTTAAGTGATGGAAACAAAAAATGTTCTACTTGATCACCTTGTACTTAGTGAGATTTCTTCAGGAATATTCTACTAAGTTAGGTGAAAATGAGATAGATGTTCAAGTCTTTAGTGCTGTTGAAGTATGCGGATTTTGTTTGTTGGAACTATATAATTAACGAATTGTTGGTTTCGTTATATAACATATATAGTACCAAGAAAACGGCAAACGAATTGTGGGAGTCATTGGAATATAAATGTAAAATCTAGAATGCGGGTGTAATGAAATTCATCGTAGTCCGCTTACTTGATTTTAAAATAGTGGACTTCATAAAACGTAAAAAGTAAAATGAAATAACTGAAAATAGTCTTTCATGAAAATCATGTCGAGTGGATGGTGTTGAGTGAAATTCTCAAATGACGACAGTAATTGAGAAATTGCTTCCCACTTGAAAGTATTTTAAGACTCATCTCAAATATAAATGAATAAAAATGAATATTGAGGTGTGTGGTATTCGTCTTTGTGTTGGAAATTAGAATATAACTTTAGAGAAGAAGTTGTCTAAAACTTTTTGTGGCGAAAGCAAATGCGGTAGAGGATACCGAAATGCTTAAAACGAAGACAAAGTTAGTCAATCTTGTTTGATAAATCAATCTTTTTTTAAAAAGTCAAGCATATACCTTGTGTCTTTAGAGAGAAATGTGATGTCATCAAGAATGTTATTCATGATGTTTGAATGAATGAAACGGAAAAGTGTTCAAGTGATCAATAATGAGATTGAATCTCATTCTATGGTCAAAATAGATACAAACAAGACATATCAAATATTTGCTTGGAGTTATAATCAAAGCATATTGATGCTTGAGGTGTGTATATAATTCACACATATGATGGTGAAATGTTAGTTTTACCTTTACCGTTGCTTGCTATAAGGCAAAATGTTGAATCTTATATATTTAAAGGAAAAGTTGGAAATCAATTTATTAAATAGACAGTGATAAATACAACCAAGTGTAGTTTGTGTATAAATTAGACTAAACACTATTGATTGCATATGTGGTGGGTATGCTTACAATAGTAGTGCTTATAGAATTATTGTTTATAAATCAAAGATTAAATGTATATACAAGAAAAATATAATTGAATCATGAATCGCTTCTTTCTTTAAGAATATTCTCACTATAAATTAAAAGATGAGACATTTAAATGGATCCATGATTCAAAAGAAGAATAAAAAATTTATCATGAAAAATGATAAAGAAGAGGTAGGACCTCGACAAAGCAATTGAGGTAAGATAAGAAAATTCTATAGCCCAAATTTTCTAATGTACATAATAGAAAGTGAATCATAAATTTATAAAGGCATTGAGTGCAGAGGAAACTTTGTGAAAAGAGGTAATTAAAATTGAGATTGATTCCATCTTAGAAAATCACACTTGGGAATTAGTGAAAGTACCTCCGAGTGATAAATCACTAGGATATAAGTGAATTTTTCAAAAATAGAAAATGAAGGCCGATGGAACAATCAATGAATACAATACTAGACTTGTTAGAAATGGTTACAAGCAAAATGAAAAATGTAATTGAAATTGCAGCGTTGAGAAATCTTGAATTATATTAAATGAATGTAAAAAATAGCTTTTCTAAATGGAGATTTAGAAGAGGAAATTTATATTAAAAAACCAAAGGGTTTGTTGCTTACAAAAATGTCCACCATATACACCACAATCAAATGGTGTCGATGAACGAAATGATGGCTTTATTGCTAAGTTAAGGGCAACCCCAAAAATGTGGGGGTGATTATACTTTGGAAAATAATTACCTTTTGGAAAGGGTTCCCCAATAAAACAATGAGATGTCCGTATGAAGTATGGAAATGTAGGCCTACGTACACTTGTAAATGTGGGGTGTTTCACAAAGTATCAAATCAAATTATCAAAGAAATTGAATTTGGTTACTAAATGGTGGATTATGTTTCAAAAGTTATGTCTATAACAATTGTGAATATTGATTTGTTATAAATGATTTAATAAGTTTGAATATATATAAACAAAGTCAATGAAAATCTAAGTATTGATGCCAAAATCATTGAAATGAATAAATGATAATTTGGATTAAATAAATCAAAGTGTTGAAACGATTCAGGAAATGGATACTAGAAGAAAATGTTGTAGTTTGTAAAGTCATTGTATGACTTGAAACAAGCACAAAAATAATGGCATCAAAAGTTTGATTGTGTATATTTAAGCAAGTGTGACTGTCATTTTTGTTGATTAAATCCATAAATGATATGTTTATTGGTGTAGTGCCCTAGGCGTTTAGTTATGTTTGACTTATAACTTAAACCGCTAAGTAATCATCTTTATCATTTATTATAGAGAAAGTTTATTTGGTTCATTATATGTTTACATGTTTATTATATTGAACTGCGTCCCTAGTTATTGTGAATAACTAGTATAAGTTGGTAGTGGATAATCATGGAGATGATTATATTCATGTGATGCACATTACACTTATGGATACTTGCTAGAGAACAAGTATTAGACATGACCTACCGATGAGATTTATGACATGGTCTATAGTCATATGTGTCATGATTAAATCTCATGATAGTCGTGTCATTGAATCCTTTAAACCTGAGATTATCATCGGCTTCCACATGATGAACGTTGTGTTTGATATAGTCTAACACTATCTTTAATCGGATAGAAATAAGGGCTATGTTGGCACGATTGGATTCTTGTACGGAAGAATGATAAGTCAAGATTGGATTTGTCCCTCTCGTTGAGAGAGATGTTTGCTTGGGCCCCTTGATGAATGATGTTGATGAAATGTGTGGCCACACTCAAGTGATTTGATAGAGATCAAATGCGTTTGGATTATCAACATATTCGGAATCGAGAAAGTATTGAACGGTATGATTTGACATGGACCATGACTCATGTTCAATTGGACATCGTGGACAAAGGAATTGTGACATTTGATCTATCGAGGAATCAAGCTTTGATGTTATATTAATTGGGTGGATATAATGGTTTGCTAGAAACCACTTATGTCTTGTGAGGTCGATCTGTCGACTCACTACCAACATAATATAATTCCTATTGCGTCACACACCAAAAGGAATTTGATCATTGGCTGAAAATTGGAATTCTGGGTTTTTGGCACGACTCGTGACCAGGAGCATGACTCGTGCCCTGGGTCACGACTCGTACCAAAGAGTCATGACTCGCAGTACGACTGCGTTTTGGGAATCAAGGGCTGGCTCGTTGAGTTTTTGCCTTTTGGGATTGAGCAACGACTTGTGCCGTCGTTCCCTTGATCAGCACGAGTGCAAAAACTATCACGAATCGTGATACGAGTGAAAATTGGCTTAGGGCACTCGTGGCTGCCTGGAACAACTTGCATCCATAAACCTCTCTCTCAACATCTTTGTTCGAGGTTTATGAAACTCTAGATTTTGATTATTGATTAAGAATCAAAAGCTCCCAAATAATTCCATTGTTTTGGCTTTGATTATTGAATATTGATTCAATAATCAAGAGGATCATCTAGCAATCCTACAAGAAGCATTCTTGGTTCGTTCGCGTGTGGATCACCATTAGAGGGAGGTTTCTTTATCTCCTAAGGCTTGAAGATCTCCATTGATTGATTCATCACCAAGGTTGAACAAGGAAGATAGAAGATTCAACATCAAAATTCTAAGCTTGTCATTGATAAATCTCCTCAAAGAGTATGTTGACGTGTTCGCCTGGTCATACCAAGACATGCCAGGACTCGACCCCTCAATCGTGGAACACCGAATTTGAAAATTTTCTTCATTTTCAAGCACTTGAGGCATAACAAGTCTTGTTTTCAAGTACGTGAGGCATAACAATGCTCATTTTCAAGCACTTAAGGCATAACAAGCCTCATTTTTAAGCACTTTAGACACACAGTCTTTAAGTTTTTATTACTTCATGAACAAGGAAGCATCGTAGTAACGAGCTCCGTGCCCCGAGTTCTTTAGAAGTATAAAGACTATAGTGAATTGTACCTTTCAAGTAGGATACACTGTAGTAGAGAACTCCATGTTCCTAATACTTAGTATAAACTCACTAAAAATTATTCTCGTTTGGCAAGAGAACATCGTCGCAGAGAATGCCGTGCCCCGAGTTACTAAAGGAATAATGCACGTGCTTTTTGCCTTTTAACAAAAGATTAGTGACTTTGTCACTTTTGAGATTGAAGAATATTTTAACAAAACATGTTAACCTATGTCTTAACCTACTAGAACAAAAAGGTCAGCATGTGCCCCCATTAGGGTTAAACAAAAGAAAAGAATATATATGTATAATTTTATTTTATTTTCAGTATCACAGTGTTACCAAAAGTGTTAACCACACTTGGGGTAGCACCTGTGGACCATAAATTTTTCTAAAAAATACAAAGACCAAGAGAGCTTTTAAAATCTAGAAATATATCATGGTCAAGGGCCTTAGTGAATATGTCAGCAAGTTGATGCTTTGTATCAATATGCTCTATATTTATCAAACCTTTATCAACTATGTCTCTAAGGAAATGGTGACATATATCTATTTGTTTAGTGCCAGAGTGTTGCACTGGTTTTTGGAAATATTAATGGCACTTAGGTTGTCACAATACATGGATAACATATTACTTTCTAGACCATAATCATCTAACATATGCTTTAACCAAATAAGCTGTGAACAACAACTCCCATCTGCTACATATTTTGATTCAGCAGTTGAGAGTGAGACACAGTTTTGTTTACGACTATACCATGACACTAGATTATTTCCCAAGTAAAAACATCCCCCACTAGTACTTTTTATGTCATCCATACCCCCCGCCCAATCTGAGTCACTAAAGCCTACTAGATTGGTATTAGTATCTTTACTAAACCACACACCTAACTCACATGTTCCAGACACATATTTTATTATCTTTTACAGAATTAAGGTGAGAGACTTTAGGATTGGCTTGGTAACGAGCACATACACAGACGCTAAACATTAAATCAGGGCGGCTAGAGGTAAGATAAAGAAGGCTACCTATCATGGAACGGTAGAGTGTGGGATCAACATCTTCTCCTACTTGGTCCTTACCATGTTTGAGAGTAGAACTCATAGGAACTTTTGAACTCTTTGACCCTTCAAACCCGAACTTCTTCACCAAATTCCTTGCATACTTGCTTTGTGATATGAATATTCCATCACATGTTTGTTTCACCTACAAGCCTAAGAAGAAATTTAGCTCACCTATCATGCTCATTTAAAATGTTGATTTCAAATGTTGAAGTCATAGCATCTATAAAATCTTTCAAACATGTTTGATTTGTAGACCCATAGACTATGTCTCAACATAGATCTGAGCAATAACGAGTTCTTTACCATGTCTAAGTATAAATAATGTTCTATCTGCCTCACCTCTAATAAATCCATATTCACGAAGAAAGTTGGTTAAACGACCATACCATGCTCGAGGAGCTTGTTTTAGCCCATAAAGAGCTTTATCAAGTCTATAAACATGGTGTGGTTGTGAAGGATCTTCTAAACCTTTTGGTTGTTCAACAAAGATCTCTTCATCTAAATAACCATTTAAAAAAGCTGCTTTTACATCCATTTGAAATAAAGAGATTTTTAGATAGCAAGCTATAGCTAAGAGAAGTTTTATGGACTCAAGTCTAGCCACAGGAGCGAATGTTTCATCATAATCAACACCTTTTACTTGTGTATATCCTTGGGCCACAAGACGAGCTTTATTCCTAACAATATTACCCTTCTCATCTGTTTTATTTTTAAAAATCCATTTTGTCCCAATAATATTAGTGTAAGTACCCAAATCCGGATCGTCAAAATCCGTTAGAAGTTAACCGAAATCCGTTAACTTGGCCCTTTCCGGGTTAACAAGAACCCGTTAAACTCCGTTCTCAAGCCAATGAGACGTCCCAAACTGCCCATGCATCCCAATGTCAAAGCGTACTCAACACACGTTATCACACGTAAAAGTATAGCTTTTCTGAAAAATGCACTTTCTGGGGAGTTTCGGACATTTTCCGGACAGTTATTTAAAAAGCGGATAAGAGAAATAACCGGGACGAAAACCCTAGCCTCAGGTGAGTCGCGGGGGCACGTGTAGCACACAAGAGTCCAAGGCCCTCCAATCCCAACTTTAATCGAGTTTCAAAAAGTGAAGGACCAAATTGCCCCTACGAGATTGAGATGACAAGTCCAGCGAATATTTGTTTGAGAATTCTGGTAGGAGTGCCAACATAGTCAGAGCCCCAATTTTTCCAGAAATACCAGAGAAAAGGCCTCCCCAAATTGAGGAAAAGTCCAGTCAGGACTTTGTTTTACTAATTTCACCCTATAAATACCAAGAGGTTGTGCAAAACATTTCAAAGAGATGAAAAAATATTAACTCATTTTCACCAAAGCCCATGGCAGTAAACCACTTTCCAGCCCCTCTCAAGACACTGTTTGTGTCTCGATTGTGCATGAAAACCTCATTTTTCAAACCAACACAAACCAAACAAACTTAAAACACCCTTTCAAACACTAAACCGTATCCCGTATATAGTCAGCAGAGGCCAAAAGAGTCAACCCCTAGCCATAGGTAACACTGCTCTACTCCACACTACAAACACTCGTTGGTCTCGGTTAACGTGTCAAACGCTATAATCGCTTCGTCGATTAAGAATCATTGAAATGTAGACGATCTGACGCCGTAAATCTATAAGTCAGATACATTTTTACCCCAAGATGTCATCTTCTCTCCCGTAAGAGGAAGTAATCTCAAAGGTTAAAAGCGAGGCGTTCGGCCCGCTCTTTACATTTATGTCATTCTACAAGTGAGGGGATCGTTTGATCCAAATCGATTCGCAAGCTTTACAAGTCCGAACCGTTTGGTTCGTGATAGTCATTTACAAAGTTCGGATCGTTTAAGAGTCCCAGTCGATATTGTCATTTAAATTATGCAACTTTACAAGTCAGAGCCGTTTGGCTAATTGATACGCATCTTTAATATCCAAGATCATTTGATTCCATCAATACCGCATTTTAAATACTTTCATTTACAAGTCCGAGCCGTTTGGCTCGTGATAGTCTTTACTTATACCGAGATCAAGTCCGAGTCGTAAAACGATTCATTGATCGCATTCTCATTTAATGTTTTTTTTTCATAAGAATACGATAACAATATAAGTGCCCGATTCAAAACCGGAGTTTGTCATTTAAGACTCCCTTTCAAAACGCAGCAAAAGTGGCGTTTGGCATCCAAACGATCATTTTTAAACTCAAAACCCGGCGTTAAACATTCAAACGCTCCTTTTCTTAAAAGTCGACATTTGACAGCCTTAAGCTAAAGATTCAAACTTGTCACTGCGCACCTTTTTCCTAAAAAACTCCAAAACCTGACGTTTGTCATTCAAACACTCACTTTTTCCCAAGAAATCATAAAATCAACATTGAAACATTCAAATCAAAGATTAAACATGTCATTGAAGCCCCCATTTTTCAAAATGCACACACCTGGCACTTTACACACAATTTCGAGAGAAGGTAGAAAGACTCTCGTCATACGAGGCATTTAGGGTGATCTCAAAATACTCTTCCCGAAACGTAAACGTGACCTCCCGAACCCTAACAATCTCTACCTGAGTACTAAAAGCCATTTCCAAAGTTTGGGCTCAAAATAAAAACTGACACATTTTCAAAGCCATTTCCAAAGTTTGGGCTCAAAATACAAGCGACACTTTTTCCAAAGCCATTCTCAATGTTTGGGCTCAAAGAAAGTACAAAACCGCGTGGCGACTCCTCCTCGCTTCCCGAAAGCTGAGGTCCCAAACATCCGCGAAAGACAACCGCTCGCGTATGCGGCCAGCAGCACGCGTCCGGGTAATTTCGGTTGGCGACTCCACATTTGGCAGGATATGGATACTTTTTCAAAAGCGCGATCGATTTTCAAAAAGCGTATTCCGTCGGCTTTCCAAAACTGTGCCGTCGTTTACCCTTCTCCTCATTTTTTTGTGCGTGTGTTCAAAACCTCGAAGGCAGTTTTCCAAAAAAAATGTGTGTTGCATTTTCATCTAAAATCATAACATGTTCGTGCATTCCCGTTCATACTTGATTTTCATTGTTACATTTTGAAGCTATGCTTAAATTCTTTTCAAACACATTGAAAATCTCTGTTTTACTCCGGGAAAAAGAATTTAGTGACCACACACTACTTGCCATTCTTGCCTCTCTCGGTACACACGCTCACGTCGCACTTGCTGCCTCGATACACTGCACCTACGACCGTAACGCGGGATGACCATTCGATTCTGCGGCTTCGGTTGGTGTTTTGTCGAGGACACCTTTCAAGCGCGCACGGCGGTCAAATCCCAAACTTGACCCATCCTAGCCCAGAAATTGTAAGCCATGCACTCTTTGTGTCACACTTTGTCCAAGACCCCGGTTGGTTTTTGGCTTAGTACGTGTCATAATAAAGCCCAAGTGTATGTTTTTACGCGGAGTTCCCCTCCGCAAGAGTCAAACTTAAAAGTTGAGACCGAAGGTCGTTCCGACCCGAAGTCTTAAACTTTTCGGCCTTGACTTAATGTGCGAGCCACACGAAAAACATGCAGAAGGTTCAATGTGACACCGCGTCACCAAACCCTGATGTATGCACCGTACCGACCACGACTTGGCGCGAGCTCCAAAAGCTAAGGCCTAAGTGGCGTAAGCGAAGTCGGGGAGAGAAAGTCGCTGCGAAAATTTGAAGTACGATTACGCTTGCTAATTTGGGGCGTTGACTTAATGACCGTGGCCGCGTGTTTATACGTTGGAAGTTTTGCGTGACCGGCAATTTAGCCTTAAGTTCACTTTTTTCCTTTGTTGGTGGAACTCGCTTGCCTTATTGCATAGGACCCTACGCTTCGGGATTGTCCATCCAGGGAAGGCGATTTACGGGTGAAAAACGAGGGCTTATAAAGCGTGATAGTGACGAGATCATTTGATAAGAGCCTTAGGTTAGTTGCGAAAAAGAAGACACGATCTTTTCCAGTGATTAGGACTACGAGAAAATACATTTTAAGTAAACATTAGTCGCTAAGCTTGCCCACGTTGCACTAGCCCGAAACCACAGGCCAAATACCCTTTCCGAAGCCTCCAAACCTACTGCCTTTACGTTCTAGCTGTGAGCGTAAAGTGGTTCAAAAT